>SMDT01000107.1:0-213593 GCA_005392925.1 Aquilaria sinensis
CCTCTCTTATGGCCTCCCACATCACCTTTTTATGAACATTTTCTCTGATAACTTTCAATTTATTCCTTTAACCGGTTCTTGAGCTGACAAGAAATTACCAAATCCTGATGCAATTCAAATACAATTAGGATCAGGAGCAAACTATATGGCAGTTAAGGGTAGAAACTAGAGAGCAGTGAGGAAATCATTAGCACAAATAACAGGGGAAAATGTTGAAAAGATGAAGAAAGTACAGCTAATTAAAGTTCGGAAAATTGGGTTGCGATAAAGTTCGCTGCGTCATGAGCGTATCAAGTATCAACCTCATCCATGGTCGTCTTTTGGGATTGTTTCTGGTCGTAGATAGGGATTTGCGCGACCCGATGACTTGGACAGATCTATCAGAACTCAAATCTGACTTAATCTGACATAACTCGAAAAGCTAACGACCTGAACCAATCAAAGTAAAACTATAGAAAACCCGAATCTGAGCTCAACCTAACCCAAATCTCAAATAACCTGATGACTAAATCCAATAAGATCACTTTTTGGTTGATGAAATTACATGAGTTACCAAACAATTCGTGTAATGTTAATACCATCAACTCTGTTATTTCTAAACTTGTTTGGTTGATGAAAATACTAATATGATACTTGATGTTGTTTATTTCATTAACAAAATTGATATTTTTCAAACCTTAGCTACTTATTTTTTTTTTCAAAATTTAAGGGTCATTTTCACATTTTTTTTAAAAATAAACTTTATCCATGACCCAACACGTCTTCAATCGTTCAAATTGACTTATCAACTCTCAATTACTCCAACTAGAGGTGGGGCGTGGGCCGGGTTGACCCGGCCCAAACCGGGACCAGACCACCAGTCAAACCCGCCCGGCTCTCCCCGACAAAAGCCCGAAAAATTGTGGGCCGAGTACGGGCCCAATAGGAGGAGGAGATGCAAAAAAAAAATCGCCCCGGACCAGCCCAAACCCGTCCCGACCCAAACCGGCCCGCCTCGTGCCCAACGGCTCTTTTGTAGTAACGGAAACCTGTAGGAATTTTTTTTAAAAAAGGGCTAATTACATAGCCGACTCTCCAATGGCTTTCTGATCTATTTCAACCCCCAAATTTTCATTTTTACCCCTCCTAATAACTAAATTTCAGGGACTTTTTGGTTAAACTAATTTTTTCCCTCCCCTATAAATACCAATGCCATTTTCACTCAATCCTCATACAATCACTCAATCTCTCTTCTTCATCTACTATATTCTCTCAAGCATTCCCCTTATTTTCTTAATCTTTTCCAAATTTCTTACTAATTTCTCCCTAATATCTTCATAATCCCCTCTTGATTTTGCGTTAATCACTACTATTAGTACGTGAGACATGACCTCAAAAGGAAAGGGCAAGTCAACAGAGAGTTCATCTTCCCGCAACACCGGCCTCCAAGCCTTGTTCCGTCGCCGATCTTGGCCCGCCGATAAAGGCATTTCAATTCAAGAGTTGCACGATGATGATGCCGGAATCGATATGACGAATTACGATTTGGGTCTCGACAATCAATTATTCAATGATGAAGTGGAAGAGTTGGATGCAATGGCGTATGGGAATCCGTCAACAGAACCGACGCCTACAAGTCATGAACCTGACGTGGAGGAGGAAACTCAAGCACAAAGTAAATTCACGAGGACTAACTACTTGGGTTTTGGAGCATTATGAGCTCATACACGAGTAGGAAAGTCGAGGTATGGGAAATGCAAACATTGCGGGAAAAAATTGGTGCATAGAAAGAATTCCAGCACTGGAACGCTGAGGAAGCGGCATATTGAAAATCAACATCCTAACGTCCTCCCTAGTACCGAGACTAGTTCTGGAGGATAAACACAACTTGGGTCTACAATCGACACCGACGAGACAGGTATATTTCATTTTAACCAACAATCTTGTAGTGAAAGTATGGTAAATTGGATGATACTTACTGAAAAACCTTTTTCACAAGCTAAAGATGTGTATATATAATCTTGGATTAAATTACAATTAAATTCTGCATTTAAAAAGGTGTCTAGGAAAAACTACTATGAAAGAAAATTTTAGATTATTTGAAGTCAAAAAATTAAATTTATAAGTCTATTTTTCTTCTCTTAATCATTATTTGGCATTCAATTTTGATATGTGGACACCACCTATGGGTTAATAATTCTATTGTATTACTTCTCATTGAATTGATTCTCATTGGATAATACAAAAACGAATTTTGTCATTTAAGGTTATTGAAACAGATCATACTGGTTATCAAATATTTAATTGCATCTTAGAAACTTTACGTGATTATTTTTGTACTGATAAAGTCCTGTGCATTTCATTTGATAATACTTCAAATAATGATGTTGCCGCTCGTCTTTTGAGTCAAAACTTAAAACCACCTTTCAACGGTGCATTCTTTCACGTTAGATGCATGTGCCATATTTTGAACATTTGTGTGCAAAAGGGTTTAGAAGTTCTCCAAAACGAGATTCTACCTATTCGAAACTCATTAAAATATTTGATATCCAGACCTGCTGTTTTTTGTGAATTTAAAAACTTATGTATTGAAAATCAAAAACCATTTTCTTGAAAACGATTTAAATTGGATTGCTCAACCCGCTGAAACTTCACAAAATTTGATATTGCAAGATACATTACCTGTATGCAAATTTTTTGACACATTTCATGAACTTAAAAAATGGATTATGAATTTCTTACAACTGAAGTATAGAAAAAATATTCTAAAACTGATTAATTATTAATGTTTTTTTACAACGCAACTGAATTTTTCTCTGGTGTTTACTACCCAATCACTCATCAAGTTTTGTTTCGTTTAGTGAAAATCACATATGCTTTACATCAGTTTAAAGATGATGAGTTGTTAAAACCGACTGTCAAAGCCATGCAGGTTAAGTGGCTTCAATATTTCGAAAACATTCCACCTATCTTTTTAGTCGCTTCTTTACTTGACCCATATGTCAAATTAACGGACACAACAACATTGGTTGAAGGAATTTTTCATACTTATTTAGAAATGTCTCATATAAATGTTTTGGCTATGTCTGCTACTGCTTCCGAGTACTTGCATTCTTTATACAAGTTATATTGTGAGCGGCATTCGGATAAGGTAAGATCCGAAGCTCCTCAAACCGAGCCTCCAAGGAGATCAATCTCCTCAAGATTCAACCCGGCCCTCCAAATGCTCAAACGACCCCGACCGACGACATCGGGATTAGCTGAGGTCTATGACTATCTCAACACATCATTCGAGGCAAGTGACCTCGACATCTTGGAGTGGTGGAAACAAAAGAGATCAAGGTTTCCGATCTTGTCGATAATCGCACAGGAGATTCTTACCGTTCCAGTATCGACCGTTTCATCCGAGGTAGTGTTTAGTGCCTGGAAAACGGGTGTGATGTGGGTTGAGGTGTGTGGTGACAACAGAAAAACGGTCAAAAATTGACGGTAGAAGTTTAGCCGAAGTGGTTAGAAATTAGGGTAGAAGTATATCTTGTGCAACTAAGATTGGGGCTTCATAGCACTCTGGCAGCAAGACTAAAAGAGTCTGGATGATGAGATAATATCTAATACCGAGACTTGAATTTTTTTTTTTCAATCATACATGTAGTTTGTATTTGATATGATTATGTCATTCAACACAGATTATATGTTTCTATTATTTATCATTTCCGGAATATTTTTGCCATTTCAAAATAAAAGGCCTGTTTCGATTATTTGTAAGTACCGTTTGATTTTTTAACTTAATAAAACTTACATCGGAGGTGATGTTTTTTCTTAAAAATATCTATGACTTATATAATTAATAATGGTTCTATTTTTTTTATATATTTAAAAAAAAATGAAACCCGCCCGGACCTGGCTCGGAACCGCCTTGCCTACAATCAGACCGAGCCCGGTCCTCAGGACCCAAGACCAAGACCGGATGGTCCTGGGCCGGTCCTAACCGGTTCCCACCTCTAACTCCAACAATGTTACCTCGTCCAACAAATTAAATCCAACAGATTCGCCCTCACCAGGGTCTGCATGTCGCTCCAAGAATTCGGGCCCAATTCATGTCCTACAAATGCTAATATTAATATACAGCATCCCACGAAATGCCATGGATCATCATTTTCCAAGCTTGCCTTCACGTAAAGCATGATGAGGCTTTAAGTATCCAACAAAGCAACCACTAGCAACAATAAGATCCCAAGAATTGAGTCCATAAACCAAGACAAGTTGGAAGCATGCCTCTGGGAATCACAACAAATTCAATGATTCATGTTTTGGTGAGATCAAATGCACTTTATTTCCATGACTCTACAAAAAGAAAAAACCCAAAGAAAGGGGTTAAGAAGATTAGACGCGCGATTCAGTTGATTTCCCTTCTAACATTCTACCAAAAACAACCAGCAAAAAATTTCAGAAGGAAAAGAGAGAAAAGTGAAGAACAGGCACCCCAAAATCACAAAAAGCAGCACTCAGCAATCCAACCAAAATTAAAGCAAGAGAGCAATTAAACACACATTGCGCAACCCAGATCCTGCAAAAATCGCTTAGAAGTCTTCTCAATTTTTCCCACCTTCTTCCGATAGAGAGAGCTAATAATGTATCTCAGAACCCGAAACCGTGTAAATGAGAAGAAACAGAAAAGTAAATAAACTCGGGCAATTCGATTTATCCATGAAAGGGATTGGGGTTCTGTACAAGCAGTTACAGTGAGGCGGCCCATTAGGTGAAATTGTGGGCTGTCTAAGTCGTTGTCATCAGAACTACCACCACCAGCAGCATTGTGGGGCGGTCTAAGTCAAACTTAAGTTGCGTCAAGTCAACAACCTACTGGCAGATTATACATTGCCGCTGCGGCATTTAAAGAAAATAATAAAAAATAAAATAATAGTGTATAGAAATTTTTTACCGGTTATCTATTTTTATTGTAAATGTAAATAAGTTTAGTTTATAAAGGGAATAAAGTGTAAAAAGATAAAATAATTTGTAATATTATATTTAAAAAATTCAGTAAATATAATTGTAAACATGTTAGTTAGTGGTAAATAATTTAGATAGAAGTAAGAAAAATGATATTAAATAGTGGTAAATACTTTGAGAGAAAGAGAGTTAATGTGATGAGTTTGATTTAAGGTGAGATAAAAGTAAAAAAAAAAAATAGTATTAAATAATTTGAGCGAAATAGCAATATGTATTAACAGAAAAACGAAGATGGTGGGTTGAATGAAAAAAAAAAGAATGAAAATTAATGTGAGAAATTTCATTTCATATGGAGAAGTGAATTAATGTAGGAGTAGTAGTTGTGTTTATTGGTAAAAGGGAGTTAATACAGCCAATGAAGGTATATTAAATTAAATTCTATGTTGATAACCACATTTCAGTACTTTCAAGATTTTTCATATTTTTTTCGTAGCTAAAT
Source organism: Aquilaria sinensis (assembly GCA_005392925.1). NCBI lineage: Eukaryota > Viridiplantae > Streptophyta > Magnoliopsida > Malvales > Thymelaeaceae > Aquilaria > Aquilaria sinensis. Next base: position 5,432 of record SMDT01000107.1, read on the forward strand.
TCAAACCTTTTTAACAAAATACTGATATGGGCAGTTTTTTATTTTTTTTAATCAATTTTTTAGGATTTTTTTCAATTTTCTTATCTGTTTATAGGACACTTTTGTTTACTGTAAATCACTTTTTCTTTGTTTTGATTACTGGGAGGAAAAACCATTAGCACCCTTTGTAAAAATAATTAATGAGGGCCTTTCTAAAAATGGTAGCACGGGGGGAAAGGGGACCAGGGGGAAAAGGTATCAGGAGGAGTAAAAAGATAGCACCGCTTTTGAAAAAAGGGTTATCACATTTTTCAAAATTTTTCTCACTGGTTTACTAAATTTAATAGCTTTTTAAATTATTTACCTTTTTAAAATGTTTTAAATAATATTATCACATTTTTAAAAAAAATTCACCTTTTCATAAATTTTAGCTTCTTTTCCTAAATTTTTATATCTCTTAAAAATTTTGACATTTTTTTTTTCAAATTTTTATCATTTTTTTAAAACTATTGTCGCCGTTTATAGGTGTTTATCACCTTTTCATATCCTTTAAAGGTTAATGACAACATCCCCCTAGGGTCTAATGTAACTTATGCTTTACCCTCTATCTTTAAAAACTAATACTTTACCCCGACTTCATTTGTAGTGTTTTACAACAACTCCTGACATCCAAAATTGAAACATCTGATAAACTAAATTTTATTAATTTTAAGATTTTTAATATTTTTTTTGTTGCTAATTGAGCTTAAAAAAATATTAAAATGATTTCACAAGAAAAAAAAGGATATACAGGAATGAATAAGTCAACAACTAATTTAGTAGTTTATTTTATAGGGGGAATGTGGTTCACAAAGTGGACCATAAATACATACCAGCGGTATAAATTCTGGGTAAAGCGCGGTTAAAAAAACTGGCCCCTAAACCGTGTACCAGAGGTTTCGACTCAGGCCCCTCAAATTGAACCACAAAACCCCACAATTTGTACTACAAAAAAAATGCGGTTCATATTATGGCCCCCAAAAAGTTTAACCACAAAATGTAGCGGTTGTATAAAGTGGTCTATTAAATTAAACCACAAGGGCCCAGAAAAGTGCACCACAGAAAAGCGGTTAACATTCTGATCCCGAAAAGTCAACCACTAATTTAACGGTTTATTTTCTAGGGAATGTGGTTCACAAAATGGCCCCTAAATACATACCAGCGGTATAAATTCTGGGTAAAGTGGTTAAAAAACTGGCCCCTAACCGTGTATCAGCGGTTTCGACTCAGGCCCCTCAAATTGAACCACAAAACCCTACAATTTGTACTACAAAAAATGCGGTTCATATTATGGCCCCCAAAAAGCTCACCACAAATGCAGCGGTTACATAAAATGGCCTCTTAAATTAAACCATAAGGGCCCAAAAAGTGCACCACAGAAAAGTGGTTAACATTCTGGCCCCAAAAAGTCAACCACTAATTTTGTCTTCTGAAACATTTTTTAGGACTCAATTAGAAACTTCATAAGTTTTAAGACTAAGTTAATAAAACACTAAAAGTTTTAGGCCTAAAAGTGTCATTTTAACCCAAATGGTTTGTGGTAGTGTTTTTTTTCTCTAACTAAATGCTTTTTTTTTCTTTAACAAACGCTATTGTTCCCCCTTAAACGTTTTTTTATTTTTGAAATGCTTTTTATTAACTTTAGTTATTAGTTCACCAAATTTAATTATTTTTTAATTTCAATAGTCAATACATTATTTAATAATATATATCAAAATGGTTGCGACTTATTTCGTATTTTTTAAAATTTATTTATCATCATATTTTCCATTTTATCTACTAGTATTACATATCTAGTAACATGGCTTCCAAAAGTAAAAAGTAAGTTATAAAAGAGTTTTACCTGTTAACTGGTTTGTTTCGGTTGTAAATATAATGATAAGTTTTGTTTATAAAGGGAATAAAGATTTAGACAGATAAAATAATTTATAATATTATATTATATTTAATGGCTTTTTTTAAAAATATTTATTACATTTTTTAATTAGTTATTGTTGTAAAACTAAAAGTTTTTCATTTATAACCCTCATTTACTTACAAGTGTATGGAGTCGTCATGTACTAAAAGGCAAATATGGGTATCGTCCCAAGAGATAATGAGATTTTACCAAGAATTGAATTTTAACTACTTGAGCTACCTAATCAACCACGGAAAAGTATTGAAATAAAGTGAATGAAGTTGCTAATTACTAAAGCAATATAAGATGTTAAGCTAAAAAGATGCACTAGGTACTAAAATAGACTTGTAAAAGGGGCTAAAAATCAGAAATGCATAAACCATCCCCCTAGGATTCCACTCCCTTTCCTTACTACCCAAGTTAATTGAAGCCCTAAGGTAGTCTCCCTTTATGTGGTGATGAGGTTCAAAGATCAAAAACCCATTTCTCAAGACAAGTTTTTGCTCACCCATGATTAAACAAGGCATTACTCAAACACATGTTTTAACTTAAGGTGGATATGTTGGTTTCGGAAGCCAAACAAACGAAGAGGAATTTAACCGAAACCTTCAAGGATCCGAGTGCAATGGGGTAAACCGAGTTTAAAAAATTTTCATACCTAATTTTCGGCTGAGATCTCTCACTCAACTATAGAGTCAAATCATAAAACTTGAATAGTTGACGTGTTCAAGCTCTCTATGGTATCCACATAAGCCTCTCGGGATCACCACGCTTCCACTACGTCCCGGCAGATGCGTTTCTCTTGCACTCGTAGTGCTAGCTTGCGTTCTCCAAGAAATTGCAAGAGAAGAGTGCGGCTGTCCTTTTTGGGAGGCAAGGGCACGAAGTTACGAATTTCTCACTTAAAAGTTGTATTTATAGTGAGACTCAACTTTTAGGCCTAATGGGTTTCAAAGTCCTAATCCAATTAGGATTTAATTTTGGGCTTAATAATGGCTCAACTATTGGGCCCATTATTAATATGAAATTATTGTGAAACGCATAACCCAAATAAATTAGCCCATGCACTCTAAAGATCCAAATGGCTCTATGTGTGCGACCCAATAGGCTCTTACCACGTTGGCACAATGATCATAAATCACATTTATAATCATAACAATGAGCGGTGTCTAACAATACATCATTGCTACCCAAATGGTAAGATTGTCGATGATTCGACTAAACCTTTATGATCATCATCGTTATATGCTATTGTCCCTTTGTCCAAGATATTAAGATTAAGCATGAGACATGAAATGTGTCACTCTCACATAGCCCAATCTATGGTTTCTTAATTACCGAGTATACGAACTTAAACTGATGACATTGATATCGTATATCAACTCATCCGCCTTTTCCTTCCTTTCTCTTCCTTCCCCCCCTTTCCTTTGCATGGCCATGCCCATTTTCTAAGCCCTCTTCCTTCTTTCCCCTTTCCTTTCCTCCCTCTCTCACTTTATTAAAGGGCCCGAAGATATCACTCCCATTACATAGGAGAGACAAATCCAATCTTGATCATACAAAACCCTCCGCATGATAGATGACATATCCAATGACCTCCTTCAAGTTCACTCAATCACGAGCAATAAAGGGAAGTATCAAATTATGTGACTCACATGTAGGGAAACCTTGATGATCTTAGGTTAAGGAGGACTACATATACCATGATTACTATGAGAATCACTTATGACACTCATATAACGATCCATGTAGTATTCTCATGGTAGGTCAGGTCCAGTAACAAGTTCTCCAACTGGTACCCATATGCAGACTACCTATCTCATATTAGTCTCCACATATATGCTAGTCGTTATTGTATAATTGAAACCCGCTCCACAATAATACTAAAACTGGGGACGTTTAAGAATATCATTATTCTAGGGTTACAATTATGTTTGTTAAGTTAGCGTAGAAACAAAACAACAAACATAATTGCTGGATTAATGCCTTAATAAAATATCATGACTCAATGTGCAAAAAAAAAAAAAAATACAATCATCTCATGATTGGCTTTTGGGCACAACACTAACAAAGATTAAGCCTTAACCCTCTTTTAAACACCTAATGAATTTCTAGATTACCTCTAATCTAAAAAGCCCATTATGCCCCTTTCTTCTCTTCCATCCCCTTTAATTCCTCTCTCAAGAACTAAATGAGATTGGTGATTTGTGTGAGGTGGCCTTTCAACACACAACATTTAGCACAAGAATAGGCAACACAAGTGATCTACATCCATAAAAAATAAACAAAGATCCATTGAATAGCAAGAAAAAGAAGTGTCATCCTAGAAAGATGTAATAATCTACTCACAATCCATCATGTTGTTCAACAATAAACCCATAAACAAACTAACCATGAAAATCCAACTAAATGAGAAAAGGAAAGAAGAAACCCAAGATGGATCCTAGTAGTCTAAGCCTCCTTGACTCCTAGTCTCCTTCTCCAAGCTTCAAGCATTCTCTAATGGTAGAAATCCCAAGAAGAGATGAGAAAAGAGGGTGTCAAGGTAGATGATGAGCTCTTCATTTCCTTCCTCTATTTATACCCCAGGTCTCATCTTCCTTCCTTTACCTTTTCCAAAACCCTAAAGGGATAAAAATCCTTCTTCCAAGGACAGGTCATCAGGTAGGAAGTGTGGGGGACCATTAAAATTGCGAGACTCAGCAAAATAGAGTAGACATTGGCAACGTGTCGCCAACTAGGTCAAGATGGTGGCGACGCATTGCCAATTGCGAAAACTTGACAGAACGTCGCTAACGTTGGTGACGCGTTGCCAACGTTCTGTTTTATCTTCAACCGCTTCGCATGCCCAAACTCCGTCTCGCTTAATCCTGCTCCAAACCGCTATGTTCACACCGCCATTCAACCTGTAGAAAGCCAATGAAAACACAAAAATGCTAAGAAAAAATAGAAGAGATATAAGTAATTAGCGGTCAAAGTTGTCAAAAAGTCAACAACTTTGACCGTTGAATTATGCGCCTAACAAACTCCCCCAAACTTAAACCTAAGTTAGTCCCTAGCGCCCTAACCTAGAAAAACTAAATACAACAAAACATAGAAACTACAATGTCAACCAATCGCCACACCTGAACTTCAATGATCCACAAGTTCAACTTCAAAAGAAGAAATTGTGACTAAGGAAAGAAGGGTTTTGCTACTTGAGTTGGAACCCTTGAAGGGTCATACTTTCAACACTTAAGCTTGATTCCTGCTAAAGGAGTTGTGCCACATAACTTGAAACTTATACTATGTTTCTTTCCATAGGCTTGCAAGAGGATCCAACTTCCCCTACCCTATTCCTCTACGGTAAGTTGTATAAAACTCAAAGCTCAAATAATTTTTTGAAAGGTTGTAATGGGTTTGGGCTAGGAAAAGAGGAGGAACCGGATGAAGGCTTTCTAAGTGGAGCTAATGAGGTAAAGAAATTTAAATCAAGGGCTTAAAAGAAACAATTGAATTGAACAAGCGTCAACCCAACATCCACCAACACATTACACCTCTTAACCAACTACTATTTCCTCTTCATGTATTTCGCCGTTTAGCAAGTGTACAAACAAGAGCTCTGCCTATACCCAAGCTACTAACTCAATACAATCCAAGGTGATTTTTTTTAAAAAAAAAATCATACTCATGTCTCAAGCATTTTTTTCGAGCTGTGATCAACTCTTGTCTTTGGAGAAGACCCCAACCTACTTCGACACTACAAAACAATGGAGTAGCAAGAGAGAACAAGTTCATAGCACAATAATCCTAAGCTCAAAACATCATACCATAAAGGTTCCACCAAAAGTTTCAAAACTATCTTTCCAAATTCACCAAAACTTCAAGAGAGTAAAACTAGCAACCAAATCTATCCAAATGCAATGATGGTTTCCATTGGGTCTTAAGAAAAATGAAATAAGAAAACACGAAAAGAAATCAACCTATATGCTTCTACATGCAACCTACAAAGATTAAATGAAAGAAAAGCAAGAAAGAAAAGGTCACCCTAAAATGAAACAAACAAGATTAACCTAATTCTCAAGAAAACAACTTAGACTAAAAAAACCCAATAATCACGAAAGAACGAAAAACAATGGCACAAAACAAGGAATATCAAGCATGACTAACAAAACCCCCCTAAAACTTAAGCACGACACTGTCCTTAATAGGAGTGAAGAAAATAAAGGAGTTGTTCAAGAATCATACCTGGGGGCGGATGTTCCCGCCCCTACTAATCCTCACCTATGTCATCGTGGCCGGAGGGAAAGAAGATGGACCCTCAGACGGGTCATGGGGAGGCCCGAAATGTGGGTAGAATGCGGGAGGATGGCTGCAGGGATATGGCATGTACCATGGATATGCCAAGAGGTGAAAATGAGGAGGAATGGGTTGGAATGGGGGGTATTCCCGATGCAGGCTCTGCTGCTGCTGGTGGCCCAAACGAACTTGGCCAGAGAGGGATTCTTGATTACTGGCAAGGAGAGGTATGCCTTCACGCGTTTCTCTAGCAAAAGAAACGAAGGTATCACCAACCGATTCAAACCAGACTACCAACTCATCATGCTGCTCTTTCTTGAAGATGTACATCTTGTTAAGTGCCATGGCTAATGATGCCGGAGTAATGGTAGCCGGGTCAACCAATTGCTCATAAGTCCCCCATCGCTCATCTTCTCCCCTATCCTTCTCCTGAAACTGCTCTTCCTTTTCTCCCTCTTCTTCAACTTGTTCTTGCTCATGAACAGCGTCTTCTTCCTCCTCCTCCGAAGCTATTTCTTGAATGCCCGCCGATTCTCCACTGAGTTTGTCTACTGAATTGGCCTTATGACCAAGGATACTTTCAAGGGGTCTTCCAAGTCGACACCGGCCCTCAAAAGCAAACTAGTGATTAATTGTGGGAAGGGTAGATTCCCCCGTTTCGACTTTGTGGCACGAAGGATATGCTTGAAGATGAGGCATCTGACATATCCAGAAATCACATACAATGCAATATAGAACCTCCAAACGATCCGGGGTAACCTCTCGAATGTGAGTCGTCGGGATAAGGCGAGATGAGATAAAGTAATTCCATGCTTTCATCTTAAGTGGGAGAGTTGAGGAGTTGAAGTAGAGCTTCCTGTGAGACTGATCCTTGCACAATGTCCAATTGACCGGGTGACCACACACTATTTGAGCCATCTGTTCAAGGGTGCCTTCCTTGATTGATTCTCCAATTAGTGGGTTGATCTGAAGCAAGTTGTTGATAGCTGAGTCATCGTAGTGCACGCTGTGAGTCCTTACAAAACAAACCTTCGCCCGGTGATTCAAATAATATGCCCCTATTAGATTCACATAGAACTCCATGATGAGTTTTTTAGGCACCTCCGCCCGAGGATGAGCAACCCAATGCTGCCATCCTCGCTTCTCCACCACTCTTAAAATACCCTCGTTTTCTTTCTTGGAGAAGTCAAAGCCTCGCTCCGGTGTCAACTTGCGGATCAAGAACCCCTTGAAATAGTTGTGCGCCCGAGAAGAGACAAAACAATTCTTGTCATAAGGAGGTTCTTGAGGCTCCTCCTCACGGATCCTTTTTCCCTTTCCCTTTTTCTTAAGGGAATGAATTGGCATTGACTTGCGAGGCATGTTTCCTACAAAGCCAAACATAAAATTCAATTCATGAAACATTGCAGGACAAAGAACTAGCATTCACGACTATGAATACAACTTTAACTTGGAAAACTACACAAGAAAAGCTCATGGTAAGTTGAGGTATTTTCAATGCTTAGTTCATGTTCAAACAAGCATATTAGAGCATTCTAGGAAATTGTTCTAAGTGTTGTGAGGCATGAGCACGTTGGGATTAGGCAATTATGCAATACATACTTGCTAATTGAGCAATTCATCATGAAGAACAAAGCCTAGGCCAAGAGTTGTATGCTTCTAAACATGCTATCACAAGAATCCTCACCATAGTCCATACATAATTCTTGCTTTTGCTACATATGAAAATCATGCTTTCGGGTGTAAACCAATGGCACAAACTTGTAATATGAAATAACCAGTTGCAACCTATACAAAGAATTGAGATAAACAAGAAGTACACGAAGCTACATTGTTGTGCAAAGTACCTATGGAGGAACTTAAGTTACACTTTTCCAAAAACAATCAAATGTTAAATTCAAGCATTCTAGAACAAATTAGTGGGAATTCAAGCTTGAACCACTCCTAATCCATGTAGATAAAACTTTTGGAGTCTACCAACCAACAAAAATAAGCATCATCAAGAAATTGCCATGAAAATTTCGTGGCCTTCTTTGTGGGCAATTTTTTAATTATGATTTTCATTCCAAATCCATAACCCAATCCACAACACACTCCCAATACATACATATGCTCAATGTAGATCAAAATCAAGCAAGAAATCCATAAAACCCAAGTGTAATAAATCAATTTTAGGACCCCGCAAGCATGCACGATTCGCACCTAATAAAGCATTGAAAAGGGCAAGAGAAGAGGAAAAATAGGAAGAGGAACTTACTTGCTTTGAATCTTGAGAAGAAAACCAACAAGAAAATCAAACCGTGAGGCTTACCGAAGGTTAGGGTTTGAGAGTTGAGAGATTCTTTGGTGGAGGGGTGAGTTAAAAAGTGAAGAAAAGTGAAAACATAAAAGATAAAAACAACATTTCAAGTATCGGCAACGCATCGCCAACGTAGGCGAAATTCTGGCGACGCGTCGCCGACGTTATGAACATTCTGTCATTTTTTGCAAACTGGTGACGCGTCGTCAGGGTTTGTGAACTCATCCTCAGTTTTTAATAGTTTTGCAATTTAGCACCCTAATTTTCTATACTTACTCACTTACTGCTTGACCAATCAAAGAATTGTACTTTCCCAAGTTGAACTAGTGTTGTCCATCCCCTCATTTCTCCTTCCAATGGCTCTTTCAACCCTACAAAAACACATTAAAACACCAAATAACCACAAAATCAAAAAGAAAGCACAAGTTAACTCATGGAAGTGAAAGTTAAGATAATGGAAATCTGGTTGCCTCCCGACTAGCGCTTGATTTTACACCTCTAGCTAGGCGCGTTTGACTATTCCTTCAAGGGTCGGGTTCGGCCAAAATCAATTGGCCAATGCACCGAAGTTCATCACCATACTAGGCTTTCACTCGTTGTCCATTAACTTGGAATATGGATCCATCAAGACCCTTAAGCTCCACCACTCCATATGGCTTTACCTTAACCACCTCGAACAGGGCCGACCACTTGGATTTTAATTTTCCCGGGAAAAGCCTCAACCTTGAATTGAAAAGCAACACTTTTGACCCAATTGGAAGTCCTTCTTGATAAGCATCTTATCACGCTAAAGCTTCGTTCTGTCCTTGTAAGCCCTTGCATTCTCATAAGCTTCAAGGCGGATTTCATCCAACTCATCCAATTGGATAGCTCTCTTTTCTTGGGCACTCTTCAGCTCAAAATTTATCTTCTTCACCGCCCAATATGACTTGTGCTCTAACTCCACCAGTAAGTGGCAAGCCTTCCCAAACACAAGTCGACACGGAGACATTCCAATAAGTGTCTTGAATGCCGTTCGATACACCCAAAGTGCATCACTCAACTTTTGTGACCAATCTTTTTTATTGATACCTACTGTCTTTTCCAATATTTTCTTGATCTCCCAGTTTGAAATTTCGGCTTGGCCATTCATTTGTGGATGATAAGGGAGGGACACTTTATGCCGCACACCATACTTCACTAGAGCTTGAGCCAAAGTCTTGTTGATGAAGTGTGACCCCTCGTCAGAGATAATTGCTCTAGGTGTTCCAAACCTTGCAAAAATATTCCTTTGAAGGAACTTGACAACCACATTAGCATCATAAAAAGGGGTGGCCATGGCTTCCACCCATTTAGAAACATAATCAACCGCAAGCAAAATATAATGATTGCCAAATGAGGGAGGAAAAGGATTCATAAAATCTATACCCCATAAATCAAACACTTCTACCTCAAGAATATTTTGCAATGACATTTCATCTTTCCTAGAAATGTTCCTTAACCTTTGGCATCTATCACATGTCTTCACAAAGGTATATGTATCCTTAAATAAAGATGGCCAATAATAGCCGGTTTGCAATACCTTATTTGCCGTCTTGGAAGCTCCAAAGTGACCGCCACATGGTGAGGAGTGACAATGGTGGAGAACATCCTTTACCTCCTCATTTGATATCCACCTCCTTATAATTTGGTCGGCACACTGGCGAAAAAGGAGAGGCTCATCCCAAAGATAATATTTGACATCGGCTTGAAACTTCTTCTTTTCTTGGTAAGACAAGTTTGGTGGCAAAACTGTACAAGCTAGATAATTGACATAATCCACATACCATGACATCTTACCTTCCACTTTGAATAGACTTTCATCTGGGAAGTGCTTTTGAATAGGTCTCTTTAAAGGATGTTCTTGGCCTTGCAATCTAGATAAGTGGTCGGCCACAAGATTCTCACTTCCTTTCTTGTCCTTCAACTCCAAATCAAATTCTTGAAGCAAGAGAATCCATCTTATAACTCTTAGTTTGGCACCCTTCTTCATAAACAAATATCTAATTGCCGTATGATCGGTGTGAATCACAATTTTAGAACCTACGATGTAAGACCGAAACTTGTCCACCGCATAGACCACCGCCAAGAACTCCTTCTCCAGTGTGGTGTAATTTTGTTAAGCTTCATCCAAGGTTTTTCTAGTGTAATAAATAACTCAAAAAATATTTTCCTTTCTTTGACCCAACACCATTTCCACGGTGAAATCGCTTGCATCACACATGATTTCAAAAGGTTCTTCCTAATTGGGTGCTACCACCACCGGTGCACTCACCAATTTCTCCTTCAAGATTTTAAATGCTTCCAAACAACTTTCATCATAATGAAATGACACATCCTTCTCAAGCAAGTTGCATAAGAGTTTAGCAATCTTGGAAAAATCCTTTATAAATCTCCAGTAAAAGCCAGCATGCCGTAAGAAACTTCTCACCCCTTTCACATTGGAGGGTGGCATTAATTTTTCAATAGCCATAATCTTGGCTCTATCCACCTCCATGCCCTCACAAGAAATTTTGTGACCAAGCACTATACCCGAGCTAACCATGAAATGACATTTTTCCCAATTCAAGGCTAAGTTAGTTTTTTGACATCTCTTCAAGACAAGAGCTAGATTATCCAAACATGCATCAAAAGAATCACTAAAGACCAAAAAATCATCCATAAATACCTCTATCCATTTTTCCACCATGTCCGAAAAGGTGGCCATCATACATCGTTGAAAGGTTGCTGGCGCATTGCAAATCCAAATGGCGTTCTTCGAAAAGCATATGTACCCCAAGGACTAGTGAAAGTAGTCTTCTCTTGATCCTCCGGAGCTATCACAATTTGGTTATAACTCGAATACCCATCCAAGAAGCAATAAAACTCATGCCCCACCAACCTATCCAATATTTGATCAATAAAAGGAAGGGGGAAATGATCTTTCCGGGTAGCCTTGTTGAGCTTCCGATAATCGAAACACACTTTCCATTTGGTGACTAACCGAGTAGAACTCCATTCATTATTATTATTGCCCATCATGGTTGTACCACCCTTTTTGGGTACTACTTGCACCGGGCTTACCCAATGGAAATCCAAGATTAGATAGATAATCCCAGCGTTGAGCAACTTCACATTTTCCTCTTTTACTACTTCCTTCATCTTTGGATTTAACCTTTTTTTAGCTTCAATGGAAGGCTTAAAGTCATCTTCCATAAGAATCTTATGCATGCAAATTTCCGGGTTAATTCCCTTGATGTCGAAGATGGACCAAGCTATTGCCCCTCTATGCTCCCTCGATACTCGAATTAATTTCTCTTCTTCCAAAGTAGTCAATGTAGAAGAAATAATCACCAGAAGGGACCCCCTATTGCCAAAATAGACATACTTGACATCTTTCGGTAATAGCTTCAACTCCAACTTAGGCCTTTTCTTGAGATCACAAGATAAGAGTTGTTCTACCCTTTTCTTTGGCGCTTGCAACTTCCCACAAGAATCAAGGGCAACCAAGGTGCTCATTACTTCATAGTTTTCCTAACCACATGGATTTCCGAAAACAATTGCTCTTTCTATGGGGTTCTTGATAAGCAATAAATCGATTTTTTTTTCTTCAATACAAGAATCAATCATATCAACCATAAAATAATTGGGCACCTCATCATCAATAGATTTCATGACTTAAGCAAGATTGAAAATAATTGCCTCATTATTAGCTTTCAAAGTAAGATTACATTTTTCCACATCTATCACGGCTTTCCCGGTAGCGAGGAATAGTCTCCCAAGTATGATTCGCATGTTTCAATCTTCCTCCATATCCAACACTACAAAGTCTACCGGGAATATGAACTTGCCGACCTTAACCAACACATCCTCCAAAACACCTTTAGGAAAGGTGAATGATTTATCTGCCAATTGAAGACAAATCGATGAAGGTTTCACCTCTCCAAGACCAAAGCTTCTACAAATAGATAATTGCATCAAGTTAATACTAGCCCCAAGGTCGCATAAAGCCTTGCCACAATGGAAAGACCTAATGTCTAAAGGAATAGTGAAACTCCCTGGGTCCTTGAGTTTTTTAGGCATCTTCCTTTGACTAATGGCACTTGCTTAATCCTTTATCAAAATGAGTTCATTATCAAGGAACTTCCTCTTTTTAATGATCAACTCATTGAGGAACTTAGCATATAAAGGCATTTGGTTATTGCTTCCAAAAAAGGGATGTTCATCTCCAATTTTTTGAATATTTCTAGAAATCTCATAAATTAAGTGTCTTCTTTCTTGGGCTTGAACCTTTGGGGATATGGAAGAATAGGAATATGCTTTGGCGCTTCCTTTTGCATAGGCACATTTAACCTTTGGGGGTATGGAAGAGTAGAAATATGCCTGAGTGCTTTTTCTTGCATGGGCACATTTCTTGCCTCCCCCTTCGAATTAGCTTCCTCACCGTTTGGTGGTGGCACTTGAACATCTTCAACACTTTTTGGTAATGTGGGTCCTTGGAGAGGATAATCTTCTTGAATGGGTGGCTCCTTGGGTTATGACACCACATTCCTCCCACTTCTTAAAGTAATAATAGCTTGGCAAGACTCTATTGGGTTGACATCAGTATCACTAGGTATAAACTTTCCTTTTTGGAGTTGCCGCATAGAAGTCGCTAGTTGACCCATTTGTGTTTCCAGATTTTTAATCGATGCTTAAGTGTTAGCTTGCATCGTCTTCATCTCATCTTCCAATGTACAAATCTTTCTGTTTTGTCCACTAGCCATCCCCCTCACTTCATGCATGAACTCTTCCATCATTCCCTTCATAAAGTCTTTCAAAGAGGCCTCTGGTTCATTAAAGGTCTCACCTTGTGGTTGCATAGCACTTTTTAGATTTGAATAGTTAAGCCTTTCATGTTGACGATTCCTTGAAAAGAAGTTTCTTCCTCCTTGCTTGGGTGGGTAAGGATTCTGATACCCCACAAAATTCACATCTTCTACATCTTCCACATCCTTACTAGCCATAGCTTGTTGCAATTTTATCCTATCTTGATTTTTTGACAATTTGGATACCATGCTACTGAGTACCGAAAGTTGTGCTTGGAGAGAGGTATCCTTATCTACCTTATACAAACCCCTCCCCTTCCTTGGAGCCATTTTTCCACTAAGCTTAAGGCTTTTGGCCATGTTGTTTAACAATTCAAACACTCATCCACATCTTTCAATAATAAGAAACCACCGGTGGCGGCATCAACTTGTAAACAGGTATTTAAACTTAATCCATTATAGAAGAGATGAAGTTAGTGGGCTTGATCAATATCTTAAGTTGGAACCCTCTTCGCCATCCTCTTGAAGCGCATCCATGCCTCCGCAAGTGATTCTCATTCATTTTACCTAAAGGCCAACAACTCGTTCTTAAGCTCAAAAGCTTTTTGTGATGGGAAAAACCTCCGAATGAATGCATCATATAACTCTTGCCATGTATGAACCAATGTAGGCTCCAAATTCTCAAACCACTCTGTCGCTTCATCCACAAGAAAAAAGGGGAAAAGTCTCATCCTCTTCGCATCTTCACTTATACCTTCCAAATCAAAAGTATCACATAATTGAACAAACCTCTTGATATGGTTGTTTGGATCTTCATCAAGAGCTCCTCCGAATGGATGTGCTTCAACTAATTGGAGAACATGGCTAGGAATCATGAAAGCTCGGCCTCGAAGCGGCACCGATCTTATCATGTTATCATGATCCTCCACCCTTTAAGGACAAAAGTAGTCAAGCACCGATCTACTTCTTCTTCTAGCACCATTTCCATTGTCTATCACTTCTTCAACTCCATTGGGATCCATGGCATTGACTTTCCTTTCCCTTCCAAGGTTCCTCATGTTGTCTCCTTGATTTCCTTTCATATTGATGGAATCGGAAGTACTAATGTTACCTTCCTCAACCATCTTGCTTCTTAACCGAAGTTCCCTCAAGCTTCTTTCAATCTTCGGATCAAGCGGTACCAATTGAGATCAAGAGCTCCGGGTCATGCACTAGATGTACCTACAATTGACAAAGAAGAGCACATTAACTACAAGGACAAAAATCAGGCAGACAAGAGTAACCAACAGTCAATAACCAAGGTAAAAACCTAATTAATATCCCTGGCAACGGTGCCAAAAACTTTGTTGTAAAACTGAGAGCTTTTCATTTATAACCCTCATTTACCCGTAAGTGTACGGAGTCATCATGTACTAAAAGGAAAATATGGGTATTGTCCCAAGAAATAATGAGATTTTTACCAAGAATTGAATTTTAACTACTCGAGCTACCCAATCAACCACGGAAAAGTATTGAAATAGAGTGAATGAAGTTGCTAATTACTAAAGCAATAAAAGATGTTAAGCTAAAAGGATGCACTAAGTACTAAAAGAGACTTGTAAAAGGGGCTAGAAATGCGTAAACCATCCCCCTAGGATTCTACTCCTTTTCTTTGCTACCTAAGCTAAATGAACACCTAAGGTAGTCTCCCATTGTGTGGTGATGAGGTTCAAAGATCAAAAACCCCTTTATTAAGACAAGTTTTTACTCACCCATGATTAAACAAAACATTACTTAAGCACATGTTTTAACCTAAGGTGGATGAAGCCTTAACCCTCTTTTAAACACCTAATGAATTCCTAGATTACCTTTAATCTAAAGAACCCATTATGCCTCATTCTTCTCTTTCATCCCCTTTTGTTCTTTTCTCAAGAATTAAATGGGATTGGTGATTTATGTGAAGTGGCCTTTCAACACACAACATTTCGCACAAGAAGAGGCAACACAAGTAATCCACATCCATAAAAAATAAATAGAGATCCATTGAATAGCAAGGAAAAGAAGTGTCATCCTAGAGAGATATAACAACCTATTCACAATCCATCAATGTGTTCAACAATAAACCCATTAACAAACTAACCATGAAAATCCAACTAAAAGAGAAAAGGAAAAAAAGAAACCCAAGATGGATCCTAGTAGTCTAAGCTTCCTTGACTCCTAGTCTCCTTCTCCAAGCTTCAAGCCTCCTCCAATGGTGGAAATCCCAAGAAGTGATGAGGAAAAAATGGTGCCAAGGTAGATGATGAGCTTTTTATTCCTTCTTCTATTTATACCCCATGCCACTTCTCTTTTCCTTTTCCACTTCCAAAACCCTAAAGGGATAAAAATCCCTCTTCCAAGAACAGGTCATCAGATAGGAAGTGTGGGGCAAGATTCGGTGAAATAAAGTAGATGTTGGCAACGCGTCGCCAATTGGTTCGAGATGGCGGCGACGTGTCGCCAATTGGTGAAAAGTTGACAAAACGTTGCTAACATTGGCGATGTGTCACCAAAGCTTCATTTCATCTTCAACCGCTTCACTTGCCCAAAATCCGTCTCGCTCAATCTCGCTCAAAACCGCTATGTTCACAACACCATCTAATCTGTAGAAAGCCAACGAAAACAAGAAAAGCTAAGATAAGAAGGAAAAGATACAAGCAATTAGCGGTCAAAGTTGCTAAAAAGTCAACAACTTTGACCGTTGAATTATGCGCTTAACACCAATGTGGTGATAATATTCTATATACTAGAACAAATGTGATTGAAGACAATGAGGAGGATATACATGAGAGGATACACATAGGAGGATGACACATTCAACAATAAAGAAAGAAATGATTATGGTAATGCAATTAAGTTCAATGAAGTGGAATGCAAATTCAAAATCTGAGTGCATAAAACTTTTACAATTTACTTGGTGAGGCTTCAACACCTTTCTAGGCAGGGTGTATAAAACACACACGGTTGTCAATAGTGTGTCAATTATTAAGTTGTAAAAGTTAGTTTAACATGTTTAATGTTTTCTTGAATAAGGTCATATCACTTATCAATGAGTTCATTCCATAGGATGATTGACTCCTACGAAAATTATATGACTTGAAGCAAATGATGAAAGTTACTTAGTAGTTTTAAAGGAACTTTATGTTGCTGGAGTAGAGAGCAGGTTTATGCCCTTCATGCTTTTCTCAATACTTCAGCTTGGGTATTATGGAACACACGTAATAGTTCAGCCTTTAACTCTATAGCTTTCGATATCAATGCTATTTTCTATAAAGTTAAACTTCTATATTTTCTTTGGATTGTTAATAGATGTTCCGAGATTAGTTGTATATGGTATGAGTGGTGTTTTAACCTAATCCTAGCTATATCAAATTGGTCTATATAGGACTTTGTTATGTTATACATATGTATTGTTTTTACCTCATTATGTTTTTAATGTATGGTGAAAGGCTTTGTGTTGTGTGGCAAGTAAGGGATTCATTTACCAGTTAAATCTTTTGGACTCTAGGTTGTAATTACTTAATTTTTTAATTTAAATGTCCATCTTGACATTAAAAACAAAAAAGATAAGAGAATTAGGTCAACTATATTTGAAACCAATTGCATGTCCAAAGAATTGCAAGTTTTTTTATGGTGAGAATACATAGTTGAGCATTGTAGTGTTTGTGCTTAGCATAGGTATAAACAATAGACAATGAACAGAAATAAAAAGAAACTCATCCTAAAATTTTTTCTTTAATATCTACAAATAATTGATTGGTTAAAGTGTCTACTAATGTCAACAAAGACAGCTGAACATATTTGACATACATGTCATCGTGGTGTGAATGATAACATAATGGGACATCCATGCCAAATAGAGGCTTATAGGCATGTGGATGAAAACTCATCATCCTTTTCAGGAATAAGGACTGTATGGCTTGGTTTATGCATTAGTGGATTTATGCCAAATTTCGCAACAAGGGGCACATGTTCGAGTCAGACTATATTCATATTAGAACCAAGATTGCCTTGGCAACATATTGATGTTTCGTAGACCACTAATTAATGAGTTAAAAATGTTATGGGTTGATGGTGTTGGAATTCATGATGCATTATGTTCCTAAAAATTTTAGGATGCAAGCATGCATGATCACTGAATATCTAACATATGGCATGCTATCATGGTAAAGTACCACGGCATGCTAGTATGTTCATATTGCATGGGCAGTCTTACAACTTTTTAGGTAAAGGATGGAACGAAACCCTACTAGTGGGTTTGTTATAGGAAATTTTTGCTTGATGTTCATCCATTTCATGCAAACCTCATTACATTTAGACAATGCATGAGAGAAAAGACTATAGCCTAAATGAAAGTAAAAGTGGAGAGCGGGAAAATGTCAAATTTTAAAATTTAAGTAAAAATTCTATAAAAATGAAAACGGGAGTGGTGACTCAAAATCGAAGGATTATCTCACTTGGGCTACAATAATTCTACTAATGTCTAGTGAGGATATATTGTAAATCCTTTACCAGTTTTAGTTCTCACCTTTTGATGCTAATTAGGATGATGATCATGTCATTGGCTTTGGCTATAGTCACATCAAGAAAAACTATTAAATTTTTTTTTCCTATACAATGATGGATTTTAAAGGTAAAACAAAGGACAATCCCAACACAAACAGTTCTATAGAAATTAAAGACCCAGCCTGAACTACACATGTAAAAAGTTTGTAAATCGATAATTAAACCAAAACATCTTATGCTCTAAACAAATATCAAGTTGACTAGATATGTGTATGAATTAAGGGTTCAAAAATTCTAGATAGATATGCAACAAATTTAGCTCATGATGTGAATCTGTAGGATAAATAATGCCTTCAATAGTCATGTCTGTCATATATTCCTGTAGCGTTTACTCTCGATTAGCTTGTGAGCTATTTACCACATAAAATTTAGGAAAGAATTTGTATTTTTGGTTTTTCTTTCTAAAAATTATGTTCAAGCTCACTCCACTTACAAGACATTAAAAATAAGGGCATGTCATCATCATGACTATATGTAAGCTTGAGAAGATTTTTCATTCATATTTTTTTTATTCAATGGAGCATCTACTTATCCCCATAGTGCACAGGGCTCGTCTCTGTGGATCAGTTCACTTTTGTTGAATATATCCTTTTAAGAGGTTAACACATCACTAAATTTATCATTTTGTAAGCTAATGTGATCCCATAAAATGATGGCTCATAGCAAAGCTAAATTAGAAAGATTAATTATTGAGGTGTACTTATTCCAAGGGATGAAAATAGTTTGTGAACACTATTATAGTCTGGAGATCTTAAAGAGTAAGAGAACAGAGTACTTAATGCAACTACAGGTATCACTATTTTCCTTCACTTTATTTATTTTATCAACAAACATACATTTCAAAGATATGCCCAATACTTTCCTAGCAGAATGCTCAATGGGTGAGGTAAGTTCATAAATCTCTAGCTTAAATACTTTAATTAATGGTAAATTAGTAAAATCAAGTAAGTTGCTCAAGGGTTAATTGGTTTCGAGTGGTTAATTACACTAAGTTTACCCAGACACAAAATGGTCATTTTGTACCCCTAAGGGTCAGGATGAGTTTCGAGAATAAGATTGACATTTTTAAAACTTAAAGCCCAAGTTAGGATTTTGGATTGAGTGTTTAAATACCCTACTTACTATTTGGGAAAGGGCTAAATTTGTAAAATTTAGAAAAGTTTAGGGAGGGGACATTTTGTCTTAAAAAGGTTGTTGAAGAGGTTGTTCCTACCATTATTCCCTTCTTCCTTCTCATTAGTTTCATACATTCTCCTTTTCCTCATGATTTCTTTATCAATTCTCCTCCAAACCCGGATTTTTTGATAAAATTGAAAGGCCCTTGAGGTACCCAAGTGGGAGGGGGCTTATTTTGCAATTTTTTTTTTTTATGGATTTAAAGTACTTGGAGGTGTTTTTCCAACTTGGGTAAGGGTTGTGCATGAGGCACACTTTGTTCCTTGTTGTTTCTTTGTTTCTTGAGCTTTATGGAGCTTGGGTTTTACTTTGGTAGTATTAATTTGGTTCCATGAACCTTATTTGTTCATTAGAACCTAAGAAGCCTAGAGGAGCCTTTAGAATTTAAAGTTCTTAAATTGTGGAGCTTGATTGTTGCTAATTCAAGGTTAATTGAGGTAAGGGATCAGTTTATTTTTTTGCTAAATTGATGTATGATACTTGTAATTTGGTTATAGAGCTTGAATTGGTGAGTTAGTTCTTGAAATGGCTCAAGAAAGGCACCCTTTATGCGTGGGCATTGCAAAGAACCATGTATTTCTTGCCCAGCAGGAGATGCATATGCACTAAGGAATCATACGTTCGCATTGTGGCGTAGTGCTTGCAATGCATACACATGGCATGCATGGTGTGTATGCACCAATTCCAGAATAGGTGGGCTACCAAAGTGCGTATACACCAAAAAGGAGGTGTGTTTGCATTAGGCCTAATGAGGCCTAGTTCATGCATAATAAAGTCCTTAAAGACTTAGGGGACTTCAGGGGACCCTAGTTAAGCTTGCCAAGTTTGTCCATGACTGGTTAAACATCAATTTAGTAGGGTAACCAAGTAATGGTGGATAAGGGAGCGCCTTTGGTGAATGTGCACTTATGACTTAGGCAGAGTGTAATTTGAGTCACAAGTGAAGCCTAGTGCACCTTAGGTAGGATGGGTAAAGAGTTAGTATGGTTACGTCTTAGTCTAGTTGCAACATGAGGTACAAGTGAAACTTAGTGCCCTTAAGTAGGCCGGGCGAAGGTTAGTGAACTTGTGGCATAAACATCTTGTAACTTGTGATACAAGTGAGAACCTAGTGCACCCTAGGCACCTTGGGTGAAGGCTTAATGTACTTGTAGCGTAGGTAAACATGACTTAAGGTACAAGTATAGGCCTAAAGCATTCTCGTTAGGCATGTTTGGTAGAGGCTTACTACACCAGTGACCTAGGCAAGCTTTTGAGCTTGAGGCACCATGTGAGAGCCTTGTACACCTAGTATAGGTAGGAACCCAGTTCACTAGCGGCTTAAGCAAGCCTAAAGACTTAAGGCACTATGTGAAAGCTTAATATACCTAGTTAGTTCCGTGGAACTCAAAAAACGAGCATCCACCATGTTACCTGTACAATAATCAAGGGAAGGTTATTTGGTGAGCTTAGCTTATTAGGACGTCGACAAGCCGAGGCTTGCTAAAAGTAAGTTAGAGGCTAGAACTTACTAGACACGGGGTAATGCCAGTGGGAAAACTAGGTAGAGGATAAGTCCTAAAGGGCTGAAATGCTATATGCATAGGTTTAATGTCGCACTTTTTTGAGCTCATAGTAGGAATATATATATATATATATATATGCGCACACACACACACACACATGTGTCCTCAGGTTTTTTCTTGCTGGTTGAAGGATTCCTTAATAAAAACCATTGGTTGTCATTCCTATAGTGTTGTGCATATATTGATTCTGTAATGACAAAAACCATTGAGGGTTATTAAGCTAAACTCACGAGTAGGCATTTGGTATATTTGAATCTTTATGATTCTAAAATTGCAGTTTACTTGTTGGGTAAGTTACGGTGCTAACTACAATTGTTTATTTGGTTGGTAAAGGCTAGTAAAGCATAATGGATGGCTTTGGTGCTTGGCACTGAAAGTTGATCTAAGGTAAAAGCTAGTTATAGATCTCAGTAATTATAGAATTAATGTATAGTTTTATACACCAATTTGCCTCCAAAGTACATGGATGAGTAGTTAAACTCTCAAGTCATTCTTGGATGTGAGCATAGATTTCTTTGTGTGGATGTTTGCACATGGTTGATTATGTGTAGTTAAATTCATTATTAATTTGTATGCTTTGACAATTTTGTTACTTGGATTTTAGTGAAAGGCTCGAAGAACATTTTATTGTTTATGTTTTAAGTTTTATTTACTTGTTTTATTGGTTAAGTCAAAACATTACTCAAGCACAGTAGGTTAATTAACTAGAAGTGTTGAGGTTTTAGCTAGTGTACACTTAATCAATTAGGCAATTGTGATTAGTGTGGGGCATGTTCCTATAGGTTTCTTGGAAAGTCCTTAAAGGGGTTCTGTCATAACTAAAAAAGAATGGTAGGCATCTGAATAGTTGTTCAATATTATCCATCCTTATGTATTGTCCTTCCCACCAAGAGTATACT
This sequence comes from Aquilaria sinensis, assembly GCA_005392925.1. Classification (NCBI taxonomy): domain Eukaryota; kingdom Viridiplantae; phylum Streptophyta; class Magnoliopsida; order Malvales; family Thymelaeaceae; genus Aquilaria; species Aquilaria sinensis. Next base: position 26,953 of record SMDT01000107.1, read on the forward strand.
GAAGACCTAATCTACAATGTTGTGTGGCATTAAAGGAACAAGTATTAAGAGCCTCCCTACTCTAAGCAGTAAACTAGAAGCATTACAATTTGCTGCTACATAGCTTGATAGTTAACATGAGTTACAATCTTTCTTTGGAATGCCTTCCACACAAAAAAGTTTACCTTAAGAGGACTCCAAGTATTCCATTTAAAGCCTTGAGTTATGTTCAAGTTGTTTGCATTCTTCGAATCTATCAATGCTACAAGGCTTTTAACTACGAACACACCATCACAACACAATTTGCACCTGAGGTTGTTCTTTGAAAACTTGCTTAACGTGACTGAATTCTACAAAGCTTGAAGTTCAGTTAGTTCAATAATTCCATATTCCCTAGTAAGCCAACACGAATTATAGCTCTAACTCCATACATCCTCTACCTACCTCCCTATCTTTGACACTTTTGGTGCACAATCTAAAGCTAAAGCCTTGGAAGTGTTGGATTCCTTATGTGATTTTCCAGTAAATTCAAATTCCTTAATGAACAAGGCTTATGACTAGAGTGAGGAGAACATATCTCAGTTCAGATGAGTTTTATGTTGTTTAAGCTCATTTAAGGCTTAAGTATCAATCTATCAAAAAGTTGCCTATGTAAAGTTAATGTTTTTGAATTTAAGGTCCAGAGGATGGCCTTGTCAACTAGTGCAAAGCTGAAACCTTAGCTTTCATGTATTTGGGGTTGCATGTTAGAGCATCTGTTACAGGATCTTCATCCTAGAATCCTGTTGTTGAAAAAAAATGAAAACTAGGCTTGTAGATTGGAGAGTGAAAATGATGTTTACAGGGGCAAGGGTCACACTTCTAAAGTCATGCCTCTTAAGTTTGCCAGTGTATTGTTTTTCACTATTTTATTATCTGTTAACAGTCCTTAAATTAGTTGAATCTTTTTGGAAAAAAAATTTGTAGGGACGTATTGGGGACTGCAAAAAAAAAAATACATTAGGTGAGTTAGAAGAAAGTTGTTCCAAATAAATCTTTGAGGGTTTTGGGTTGGGGAGTTTAGAAAGTAAAAACTTTGCTCTTGTTTTTAAGTGGTGGTGGAGGTTTTAACTTTAAAAGGTTATCTTGGAGGGAAGTAATAAGGTCCATTTATAGGGAGGATGGGGGGTTAAGGACTTGTTCTTATGATTCAGGATGAGGTAGAATTGCAAGGTTGGAAAATTGTTTAGTAGCTAAAGTTGTAAGATTCTGGCAAGATAGATCGTTTAGGGGGGGAGGGCCATGCTTTTTTAGGTTAGATTTCCTATAGTCTTCAAGCACGATTCTTAGAGGTGGAGTGTGGTTAGGGATAGACAACTTATAGGTAAGGCTAAACCTGAGGAGTTAGAGTTAAGAGAACATCTTAATAATATTTCCTTGGACAAGCTCAAGTTTGACAAGCTACAATGGAAGCTAAGCAGTAGTGGGGACTTTTCAACTATCGAATGTGCTAGAGTCATATTCTATGCTAGTAATTTTTCAATAGGAAATAATATTTTGGAACTCTTGGTGCCTAATTAAGGTGAATTTATTCACTTAGAAAGCTATTCAAAATCGGATGCCAACAAAGATGAACTTAGCCTCAATAGGAGTAAACTAGATGTATCTCTCATGTCCATTTTGCAGAAGCTTTCTTGAGGAGCTGGACCATTTGTTCTTCAATTATAAATTCTCCTTACAACCGTGGCATGCTATACTCACATGGTGGGGAGGTAAATTCAATACTTCAAACATCTTGTACAACTTTTTCAAGCTCAAGCCCTTCACCTTAGGTTTTCGTGACATATAAAGGACTTGGGATATGATGGTCAAAGCTATTATATGTTCTCCTTGGCGCACAAGAAATAACTACATCTTCAATAGCAAACCGATGGATTATCTTCAAATTTTCTCCTTTACTCAGTCCCTTTCTTTGTATGGTTAACAAGAAGATTTGGATGAATGGGCTTTCCTTTTAGTTATATTGTCTTAATCCTATTTTGTGTTTTCATAACAAGTATCTGCTTAGGAAGTTCTTTAGCATTGGAAGGCATAACATTATATTTTTCTTCCAGCTTCTTTCTAGCCATTAATTGAATTTCATGCTTGCTGATAAAAAAAACTTCATCAATAAGACAGTGGATAACTTTTATGGCTATTAAATATAGGAAAAAAGACAAAGAGTCTCCTTGGTATGGACATTTCTCTATTTTGAATTTAGTAGTGGGATTCCCATTTATTAAGACAGACATTATGGCTATGGCTAGCTATGAGACATTCTTCCATCTAGGAGATCCACTTGTCACCAAAGTTCATATTCTTCATTATCATGAACAAAAATTCCTGATTTAAATTATCAAAGGTTTTCTTAAAATCTAGCCTAAAGAGGGCCATTTTTCTACTTTTTCTTCTTTACAAAAGTGGCCATTTCATTAGCAATAAGAATATCATCAAGTATTTGCCTCCTACTTATAAAAGCGGAATAAATGCTACTAATCATCAAGGGGATCTTCTCCCTCAGTCTTCTTAATATTATTTTCTTATGCTTTATTTTTTTTTTAGGCCACATAAGTCCATTTATGTTTCTTGTGTTTCAGCAAACACATTGTGGGAGCATAAGGTTAGTTGATTGTCAAGAAAGCTTGCTTTAAGGTCCTCAGCAAAAAGTTACAAGAATAAGTTTCAGAAGTTGAAGACTAAACCGATCAAGAAGGTGGAAGATGACTCCTTCCCTAACGAGGGATTACTTTCAGCTCATATCTTGTTGCTGACATCAAATTGCTAGTGAGGATTGGTAGCAGTTATGTGAACATTAGAACAACGTTAAGTGGAAGCATATATAAAGCATCCTCAGGAAAAATAATAAGGTTGGAAAGGATTTTCTAGCAGGTGCAGTTGCCTTAAAGCATTTCTTGGGCAATCAGACCAAGAAGATTGTTTATGATAAAATTGTCTGGTAACTTTACTATTTTCATTTTTCAAATAATAACTTACACATAATTGTTATATTTCACCTAAATACAGTTTCTAACAGATGGCCAAGAGAGGGCAACTGATCAAATGGCTTGAGTTCTATAAGAAGTCCATTGCCAAAAGAAAGACCAAAAAGAGGTTTTTTAATTTGCAAAGACAATCTTACGCACTATCATAACTTTGGAAATTTAGGGACTAAAATAGTAAAACTTAAAAGTTAGGCCATAATTGAACAAATTATACATGTTTGAGACCAAAATGAAAAAAATAATCAATTTAGGGCCATAATTGAAAACAAATCTCAAATTTCTGATGAAGTTGAGCTTAAATAAAAAATTTTATGGCTTAATTGAACAAATCATAGCAGTTAAAGTCCATAATAAAAGAAATTATAAAGTTGGGAGCATACTTGAAAAAATTATAAAATTTAAGGTTAGATTAAAAAAACTATACAGCTTGTCAAACAATTTGAATAAATTAAAAAGATGTTGGCGTAGTTGACTAAAAAATTATGAAATTGAGCTTAAATAAAAAATTTAGGGCTTAATTGAACAAATTTTAAAAGTCACACTCTATAATGAAATAAATTATAAAGTTGTGGGCATAATTGAAAAAATTATAAATTTTAAGGTTAGATTAAAAGAATTATACAAGTTGTTGAAGAAAATGAAATAAATTAAAAAGATGTTGGCAAAATTGACTAGAATCTAGTAGGAGTGAGTATGGTTTGGGTTAGTTCACTTTTTTTTTTTTTGTGGAACCTAACTAACTCGAAATGGCATCAGTTCCAAAATTTTTCTACTTAACCCGAGAACTGAGAATTGAACAGAACCAGAACCATGGCTCTAGGTTTTTCGATTTTGGTTCTCGGGTTTTTCAATTTATACCATATATCTATAATAATCCCAAAATTCAATAAAATTGTATCCACAACCAGTTTATGAAATATTCAACATAATATACAATTAAATCAATATTTAAATATATGTATTTAGACATGTTCAAAAGGATTTAATATGCTATTACCAAAATGGTTCAAAAGAGTTATCTGTGGAGCATCTTCTATCTCAATCAATTTACTACTATCCAGTAATTCTAATATTGGCATGACATTCAACATGGAAAGCTGAGCTTTTAAGACCTTTTTCTTCTGTATCAATACTTAAAATATGTTGATGTTATAAATTTCCAATTTCACATGAGTAAAAAATGAAACAAAAATATAATGATTGTGTTGTAAAGAGTGATCTGGAGTAGGAAGATTGAAAGCAAAATGACTCAGGAATAGTCGGTCTAGGAAACAAAGTTATTCAAGTGAATATAGAGGAATTTCGTAAATGATCCCATAGTTTTCATGTTGTTTTAATTTGAGACATCAGTTTAAAAGTTTAATATAAAAGCACAAAATAACCATCATAATTCTTCAAAGAAATACATATATATAAGAATATATTAGTAATAGTATAATTTTTTATTATACAATTATATATATACCTTAAGTTCGGTTCTATCTCGAGTTGGTTTCTTATGGAACCCGAACTAACAAAAAAATTATCAGTTCTCCTATATATGGAACTAATCTGCAAACCATCACCTATTTTTACCAAACTCAACCTAATTTAATGGGGGTGGTTCGGGCTGGGTTTCGAGTTTACTCAACCTATACTCACCCTAAAATCTGTGACTCAAATTATTTCACCCAAAGGCGCTCAACTTTTTATATTTTTTGTTGACTTGGTCCCATTGACTTTTTAACTCATCGCTTTTTTACACAAAACTTCAACTTTGCCCTTTACTACATGGCTTGTTTGTGTCCTATTCTCTCTCCTCCCAAACCACACTGTTACTCACATGTTCTCCTGACGGCGATTTGGTTTGTTAGTGTTCTGAGTTGGGTTTTTGGTTTTCAACCACCAAACCAGAAAAAATGTTGGAAAACCATAGTCATAACCTCCATCATAGCAGTTTGCTGAGTTAAATTTGTTAATTTTATGGTTGTTGTTTCAAATGTTTTATGGAGTACTGGTTATGAGGTGGGAGATTGATGATAAAGAGGAGTTTAGCTGCAGTTTTACAGTAAGTAAAGTGTGCTGAAGGAGGAGAGAGATTTGGTCACAAAAAAGCCAGGTGGGCAGAGGACAAAGTTGAAACTTTTGCTCAAGAACGGGGTGTTAATAAAGTTAGTAGGACCAAGTCAGCCGAAAAAACACAAAGATAAAAAGTTGAACATCTAAGGCGCCTTTAGGCAAACCAAACTCGCTCTAAATATTAGGGTTAGATTAAACTAACTGCTAAGAATGGGTAGCAATACGAAAGAACTTGACAAGTGTAGTGCTTGATTGAAATAACACAAAAAGCTAGATAGTAAAATGGAAGAAATTAAAAAGTTGAGGATATGTATAACATTAATAACCTGATTCTCGTTTATAATTGCATGCCATTTAGAAGATGCATCAAGTCTAACTGCACCATAGGAATGATCTGAGTAAACATCCCCCCAATTTGATGTGTATGCATGATGGGCTACCATTGGTGGATTAAGAAAAGGAGAATTGACAGGTGTCCTATAGTTTCTCATTATTCCTGAGAGATCTCAACATGCTTAATTGTAGTTAATTATACTATGTTTACTATAGTTTTACACTATATATTACCATTTAATAAAAATAAGTTCTTTAATTAATTTTGATACGTTTAGTGCACAAACATCGTATGATTTCCAGGATGAATGCACACAGGAGCTGTTGTAGTGATTTGAAGAGCTATCTCTAAGGTATCTCAACCATAAGAATAGCTCACAAATATGAGGGATGACAGTTCTTTTTTATTAAATAAAGCATAAAAAAGCCATGGAGATTACACAAAAATCAATGGAGGTTCGACGGTTGCAAATGCAAGGGACTAAGGAAAGAGTGAAGTGTAATCAAGATCGTGTAGGCCATGAGCTATAGGCTACCTTGACTGTTGGTAGGCTATAGCTAGTACTTGTGCCCTTCAACCAAGAGTTGATCTGGCTTAGGTTGCTAAGGGATCTAGCTCTACAATTCCTTTTCCTAATGATGCAAAGAGAATGAGCACTTGTCGAATTTTGAGATTAATGAGGGATTGGCAGGATTCCGTTTTATTAGTATGAGAAACTTACAATCATCTCTGAGGTTTGTCCTAACCTATATTTTGTTCCTTTTATTTTTAGAAACTTACATTTTGCCCTTATTTCTTTTACACTAATAAGAACTTCTAAAACTGTATTTAAATTATATGATAGTCATCTTTCCGTAATTTCAATATCTGTAATATTTTTTAAAAATTAATAGATACCTTAAATTATCAATTTTTTGTTTCTATAAATACTTTTTGCTCTTTGTAAATGCATATAAGTATTTTTTTTTAAAAGATTGGTTAGCTGTGAAAAAAATACCAAATAACTTGAAATTACTGGAGTATAGTTATCAAATAGTTTAAATTAGGATTTCAGAAATTATTGTCAAACACTATAAAAAAAAGTAAGGGGTAAAGTGTAGATTTTTTAAAATAAAGGGGATAAAATAGACCAAACTACATGGGGTTTTTGTAATTTTCCATTATTAGTATATAGGGAGAATTTGTTATTGTAGGATCATTTGGATATGTTAGGATTTATAATCCATTTTAAATTAATGAAATTTTGATTAATTATTTTTGAAGTATATTATTTAATAAAAATTATAATTATTGTTACTACATATATTTTAATTATAAGTTATATATATCTAATCAAATTATTAATATTAATAATAAAAATTTATAATTAACAATTTAATATTATAATTAGTTTAGTTTTATACCAATCAAATAGGGTCGGTTGCCCAAGCGGCCATTTGGAGACTGTTCCGCACGGCCACATGGTGCCGGCTGATTTAGCGGTCGTCGGTTGCGACCAGTTAGTGGTTGATTTTATCAGTCACGGCCTTCGTCGCGCGCGCGGTTGTCCCTTTCTGGCGACTAAGGATTTGGCTATCAATCGGTGACCGCCACAATTAGTCACAGAAAATCAAAGTACTGATAGAATCTTTTGTCAATTTTCCGCTTTTCTCTTGTAATGCTTGTTTTTTGGTGCATGAAATGGTCGTCCTATTTTTCCCAATATCTTGCTAATTTGTTTAATTAAAATAAAAAATAAAACAGGTGTTGATAACAGGAAAACTCTCTCGGGGCCTGCTAGCTAGCTATAAAGCAAGAAGATGCCCTAGCCTAGGTGATTAAAAAGGACTAATAAAAATGGTTTTCTGGGGTTTTGTTTGTAACATGTCCGCCAACTTGCATGCTTCTGATCTGATCTATTGTTGCGGTTTCTTAAACGGGGGAAATGCGATTCTTGTATTATAAGCAATTCTCTGTACAATTTTTCTATACCCAGAATGATGCTACGAATGAAGATTACAAGAAATTCCTCCGTTCCAAGTTCTTTGGACGGTTTGACCTTTTTTTTTTTAACTTAAATTAGATTTAATTTTAATTATATTTATGTTTGCAATTTTTTTAAAAAAATTGTATTTAAAAACTACAATACTTATAATTTTACAAATATAATACAAATAAATTTAATTCAAACTTAAGTAAAAATTGAAATCGTTCAAAGAATTTAGGCGTGATGAGTAATCTTTTTCACGAAATATTTGAAATAAATACACGCACGCAAAATCCCTTCCTAATCATAGTATTTTATTTTGATTATTGTTGACATTCCGCTGGGATTCCGCATATAAAGACAGCCAATTTCGAGAAGCGTGTGTCCTAGTAATCGAAATTTGTGTTCATCTAGGAGTTAATGAGCCACTCTTTTACCTTTCCTTCAACTTTTTTATAAAAGACCTTTTTATTTATTTTATTTTGACAAAGTAGATATTCTTAATTCGAATACAAACATTTGCACCTTTAGCAGGAGTGGGAACTTGTTTGGACGAGTAAGTTATTAATATAAGTGAATAGTATTACATTTTAAGGAAATATTTTATTGGTTTAATGGTTAGTACACAGGTGATTCAAGCTAATTTAAATACAAGGATAGTTTATTGAGGTGAAACAAACAAAAAAAGACACTCGTAGCCAATTCCCCTTTTATTTTAATATAAAATTGTAACACATGTTTTAATGGCTTTGGCCCAATGGCTAAAGTATTTAGGATATCATGAGGAGGTTCAAGATTTGAACCTGGCCTCCTCATCCCCTTAAAAAAATGTCATACAAAGCTAATTTAGTTGCTCTTCAAGTCCCGAAAAACTTTTATTTCTCTGCCCACACTTAGAATACTAATATCTCTTCCCTTTCATACTTATAAGCATGCTTATGAATACTAAAAAAAAAATGTAGCACACACACACACTATTAAAGTTGAGAGATATTGGATTAACAAACCTCCACAAAACACTAGTTGCTCCACCTTTCAAATTTTCTTTCTCAATCTATAGTATATCCAATTAGGTTTGAGTCTTAGTCCAAACTTGGCCGGTCGGATTGTTATCTTATGTCACCCATTAACTCTAATCGCTAATATTTACTTCGTGTGTGGTTCTCATTTCGATGATGCATATCCTTTTGAAGATTAGTTTGGTAGTTGACATTGAGCATTGTGAATGACTTGGTAGTATATTGTGATATGCTAGTTTATTGATGGTAGTTTAGCTAAACCTAAAGAATATGGTATGGAGTTTGTAGCAGCAATGAGCAATATCTAAATAATGTATCGGAGTTTGTGTTACTTTTTTATTTTCTTTTTGCACTTTTTTTGTTTTCGTAGGACTCATTCATATGCTACGCTTAGATTGTTATATGTTAGTCCAACCGTATGTTCTTTTATCAGCAAAAATAATTTTATTAAAGAGAAAAAAACGAGCTGGCTGTTGGAGGATTAAAAAACAATTAGAAATCCAAAATCATAACTACAGGCAGAAGAAAACCATAGGTCCAAGACAAAAGATCCTAAATTGAAAACTGAGAGTTAGCACACTAATCTCGGAAGGCAGGAAAGGATTTTCGTGAAGACAACAAAAAACGAGAAAGAAGCTGAATAGTCGAGAAGATCTCCAGGATGGAAGTTTACTTGTTTTTTAAGATAACTCTGTTTCTTGATGTCTATAATAACCATAATGTAGCTTTGACAATAGTGTCCCACATCTTTCTGAGATTTGAGGATCTTGATAAAGACGAACAATCAAATAAACGAGAGAGACCATCCAACCTTGGACGCTGACTTCCCCACCACATAAACACTGATGTCCAAACTTGCACAACTTTAAAGCATTTAAGAAGAAGATGATCCATGTCTTCAGGCTCCTGGTTGTAAGATGGACAGAGGACAAACTACTATTGCATGCCTCTAATCTACAGGTTGACTTTTATTTGAAGCGTATCTTGGACAACTTTCCATGAGAAGAAGTTAACCTTAGGCGAGCACGAATTGTTCCAAATAAAGTATTGAGCAAATTGTAAATTGGAAGCATTCATCGAGTCCACCAAAACTGCTAAACTTTTGACAGTGAAAACCCCATCATTGCATAACCTCCACCTTAGACAATTGTGAGAGTACTTGTTCAATGATGCTGAGTTCAAAAGAACAAGTAATTTAAATAATTCAGTGGCCTCCTTACCCTTAGGAGGTCGGCGCCATTAAAGCTTCTAAGTCCAAGAGTTGTCTGACCTATATCCATGATCCAATACTTTTGAGTTACAGTTTGAAGCAAGGCTTTTTAATTGATAGTACCTCATTAGCTAACCAATTGTTAAACCAAAATCTTAAAGACTCCCCATTGCCCACCTTCCAGAAGAAGAGATCTTCCAGAATAATTCCTTTCTTACATAATCTTTCACCAACACCTATTATTCTACTCCAACAGTGTTGCAAGCTCTTTTTAGTGTTGTGCCCAAAAGCCAATCATGAGATGACTATATGTTTACACATTGAGTCATGATATTTTATTAAGGTATTAATCCAACAATTATATTTGTTGTTTTGTTTCTGTGTGACGTAATAAACATAATTGTAACCCTAGAATAATAATATTCTCAAATGCCCTTGGTTTAGAATTATTGTGGAGCGGGTTACAATAATACATAACGACTAGCATATGTGGAGACTAATATGAGATATGTAGTCTACATATGGGTACAAGTTGGAGAACTTATGTACTGGACCGACCCACCATGAGAACGCTACATGGATCATTATATGAGTGTCATAAGTGATTCTTATAGTGATGATGGTATATGTAGTCATTTGACCTAAGATCAACAAGGTTTCTTACATGTGAGTCACATACTTTGATACCTCCCTGTGTTGCTCGTAACTGAGTGAACTTGAAGGAGGTCATTGGGTATGTCACATATCATGCAGAGGGATTTGTATGATCAAGATGAGATTTGTCCCTCTTACGTAACGGGAGTGATATCTTCGGGCCCCTTGATAAAGTGAGACTTAGAAAATGCATGGCCATGATCGAATGAGTTGATATACGATATCAATGTCATCAGTTTAAGTTAGTTCACTTGGTTATCAAGAAACCAAAAATTGTGCTATACGAGAGTGACACTTTCCATATCTCGTGTCTATTCTTGATATCTTGGACAAAGAGACAATGGCATATATGAGTAATGATTATAAAGGTTTAGTGAAATCATCGACAATCTTGTTACTTGGGTAGCAATGATGTGTTGCTGGACACCGCTCATTACTTATGATCATAAATGTGATTTATGATCATTGTCAATGTGGTAAGAGGCTATTAGGTCGCACACATAGAGCTATTTGGATTATTAGAGTGCATGGGCTAATTATTTGGGTTATGGTTTCAAAAAAATTTTGTATTAATAATGGGCCCAAAAGTTGAGCCATTGTTAAGTCTGAAATTAAAGCCTAATTGGATTAGAGCTTTGAAACCTATTAGGCCTAGAAGTTAAGTCTCACTATAAATACAAATTTTAGTGAGAAATTCGCAGCCTTTACCCTAGCCTTTCAAAAAGGACAGATGCACTCTTTTCTTGCAATTTCTTGGAAGACGCAAGCTAGCACTGCGAGTACAAGAGAAACGCATCTGCCGGGACGTGGTGGAAGCGTGGTGATCCCGAGAAGTGCGTGTGGATACCATAGAAAGCTTGAACATATCAATTATTTAGATTTTACTGATTCGACTCTACAAATGGGCGAAATATCTTAATCGAATTAGATATGAAAATTTTTGAATACCCGGTTTACCCAATTTCACTTGGATCCTAGAGGGCTTAAGTTAAATTCCGCTGCACTTGTTTGGCTCCCAAAACCCTACAACTCTACCTTTCAATCCACCCTCTTCCCTATAGATCGAGATAATAACCTTCTTCCGTAATGTATCATATTTGACTCAAAAGTGCCATAACCACTTTGCTAATAATGCCAAATTTTTTTCCATCTATACTACCAATATTTAGCCCCTGAATTGTTTATTTGCACTAACTTGTTCCAAGACACCTAGTGTATTTTTCTTCCCTCCCCAAGATATGTCCTTCATAAGAAAGAATTTCTAAATGATTCCAGAGTAGAAAGCTTAATTGGAGGAGACAAAAACAAGGAAAAGTAATATAAAGGCAGTCTAGATAAGCACAGGGCTGAAAATGAGTCGAGCCAAGTTGAGTAGTAGGCTGTTCATGTTCGGCTTGAATTAATTATCGAGCTTGATATTTTGTTCGTGTTCGGATTGAAAACAATACGAATAAGCTTTGAACGAGCTTTTATTTAAATGAACTCGAGTTAAGCTTGAGTTGTTCGCTTAAATTAAGGAAAAATTCTAAAATTAAATCGAGTCGAGTCAAGTAGCAAGCAATTCAAGCTTTGTTTGAATTATATATCAAGCTTTAAATTTTGTTCAGGCTTGGCTTAATAATTATTTGAACGAGTCATGAACGAGTTTTAAATTGAGCCGAACTTAAGCTATTTGTTCATTTTTTTACTCCTAGATAAGCATGACTTAATTAGTGTTATTCGAGCCCCAACAGACTTAACCTTTGCTTTCCAAATAGACAACCTATTTCTGACTTTATCAATGATTACATTTTAAGCTGCAAGTCCAATCATGTGTTGGTTCAAGCCAGTGTATTGATATGTCCAATTAATTCGCTTATTTGTTATTCTAGCCTCTCTCTTTTGATCTCTAGATATTAATATTTGGATTACCCAATTATTCATGGAAGTTTTCTCTCCGGTACAATATCTTTAGAACACATTATTGTAAGACCTAAAATTGAGCCAATTGTCCTCTGTACCTTGGTGTTGTATTTCTGTTATAGATGCCGTTTGACTTCCAATTAGTATAAAAAATGACATACCATAAAAAAAAAAAGTTGAGAGATATTAATATATGATTTTTTTTATTGCTCGGTGGATTCCTCTATGACTTGGATTCAAGCCTGCATCTTCTTGGTAAAATTTTATTTTGTCAAAGCAGTAAATTGTTACAGCAGCAAAAAGTTTATAAAAGTGAACTGTTAACCCCTGAAAATGAACCATTCTCTTAGTAATTCACTTGCAGATGATCAATGATTCACTTACATGGCTCCATTTCCACTGTGACGAAGTAGAATGCCCTATCTTGATCCTCTTCATGTGTAAACATGTACCTAACAAATGCCTCTAAAGATGTACTTATTCAGGCCTAAACCCTTGATCTTAGAATGCCTGCAGTTTATCAATTACACTGAGCTCAAGGTTAGCGGATTCAGGTTGGGTAATACGCCAAATTGTGGTCTATTTGTGATATTTGCCTTTTCAAAATTAGTGCATCCTAAAAGAGGAAGAGAGAGAAAGAGAGGAGAGACAGAGAATCATTTGTTGGTGGTGTGAAGGAATTGAAACACCACTGCTATATTCAACTGCTACTGTTATCACTTTCTTCTATTCTGTCTCTGGCAGGTCATGTTAATTAGTACCCTTTAGTTACCATACATAAAAAGAAAATAAATTAAAACCCTAATTTCATTTCATCACATGACCCTTCCATATAGATATAGACACATTATAGTATAGCATCATTTGATGAAAATCCACAAAAAAGTGTTCGTCTCTGCCTAGTTTTTGTGGCTGCATATATATATAAATAGAGAAGAGGGATCTTCAGGCTTCAGCTTCAACATTTTTTATCCCTTCCCACCAGATCCTTGATTTTGAACCCCCAGGAACCCTAGCTACCCTAATTAGCACCCTTCTCCCAAGCCCTAGTCAGCCACTTCAATATATGTTGGGTTCACTTAGTTCATCTGCCTCCCACGACGGCGAAGACCAGGAGGAGCCGCCAGCCGCCGCCGCCGCCGCCGCCAGAGCTCTCCATTACCAGTCACCCTCTCAGATGCGCCAACTCCTCCTCAGCTGCGCTGAGTTGGTGGCTCACTCCGACTTCTCCTCTGCCCGCCAACTCCTTTCCGCCCTCTCCTCCGCCTCCTCACCCTATGGCGACTCCACGGAGCGCCTCGTCCACCACTTCTCCAGAGCCCTCTCCCTACGGATCAACCCGCCTCCAACCGCCGCCTTTCACGACGGCTCTGCAGCCGACCAATCTCTTCAATCCTGTTACTTGTCCCTCAACCAAATCACTCCCTTCATCCGATTCAGCCACCTCACGGCCAACCAAGCCATATTGGAGGCCACCCAGCTCAGCCACCAGCCCATCCACATCCTTGATTTCGATATAATGCACGGCGTTCAATGGCCGCCGCTTATGCAAGCCCTCGCAGAGCGGTCCGCCTCAGCCGTACTCCCCCCTCCCATGCTCCGCATCACCGGAACCGGCCGCGACCTCACGACACTTCACAGGACTGGCGAGCGCCTCCTCAAGTTCGCACAGTCCCTGGGGCTCAGCTTCCAGTTCCATCCTCTCCTTGTCCTCGACGACGATCCCTCAGCCGTCGCCCTCCACCTCCCACCAGCCTTAACCGTCTTGCCCGACGAAATCCTGGCCGTCAACTGCATCCTCTACCTCCACCGCCTCCTCAAGGACGACTCCAGAGACCTCCGGCTGTTCCTCCAGCGCATCAAGGCTCTCCGCCCCGCAGTCGTCACCGTGGCCGAGAGGGAAGCAAACCACAACCAACCCATTTTCCTACAGCGTTTTGCGGAAGCGATGGACTACTACGCGGCGATCTTCGACTCTCTAGAAGCGACGCTCCCACCCAGCAGCAAAGAGAGGCTAGCGGTGGAGCAGATATGGCTGGGGAGGGAAATCACCGACATAGTTGCCTCGGAGGGGGAGGAGAGGAGAGAGCGCCACCAGAGGCTGGACCGGTGGGAGGTGATTATGAGAAGCTCCGGGTTCTGCAACCTCCCGCTGAGCCAGTTCGCGCTCTCGCAGGCCAAGCTTCTGCTCCGCCTCCATTACCCGTCCGAGGGTTACCATCTCCACAACCTTACCAATTCTTTCTTCCTCTGCTGGCAGAACAAACCCCTTTTCTCTCTCTCTTCCTGGCACTAATAATTAATCCCAACCAGCTTTGATCACTAAACCCTAATCAACAACTTGGATATATATAGTAATCTTGCTACAGCTACCTATGGGAACTTGGAATGAAGAAGACGCTCTGCAAGTCTCATGAGAATCCGAAGGTGGGTTTTGATTCTTGGCCATGTTTGCTGAAGGACGAGAGGCTTCAACTCTATGATCATGGAGGACCTGAAGCTATGAAATTTTTCATATGAAGAAAACTTTGTGTTTGGTTGATTTCTTATCTTCTTAATATAGTAAATGTATAGTCTTAGACTAGTCTAATTGTGTACGATTATATACTATAAGTGGAATATTTGAGGTTCAAGTCTATTAATTAATAAATCTTACAAATGTCAATTTCGTTTCTTGTTAATGAAGTTGAGGCCCACAAGGCAATGGATCTCCTTGGAGGAGGAATTTGTCAACTCTTCTCTTGACTCTTTTTGCTCAAAATTATTTTTAGGATAGAGAAAAATGATTTTGTTTGGCTATTCACATATTTTGCTAAATATAATAAAACTTCGTATAAGATTTGAACAAAATCGTATATTAATGATTGAATATAAAAAAAAATTAAAACATGCAATTTACATTTTTAATTGGTAATTAGTACGTTGAGCTTTACTCTCTGTGACTTAATTTTATATTGTGAAATTTGATATTATAAACGCTTACATCTTATACTTATGTTTGCCTAATTCAGACCAAATATCTACATATTTTGCTTGAGTGGTCTCGCCCATCATCCAATCCCAACACAATTTCATAAATTAAGTTATGGAAGACTTTATATATATATTATATATATATATATATATATATATATATATAACCCATAAAACTTTGAAGTTAAACCATTGTGCACGATTTCATATGTTCTTCCCTTTTGGACCACTCTTGGTAGCTATAGTACCATGCCAATATACAAATATTTTAGGTATAAACCCGTAATTGTTTCTAGGAAGCTAGCCAAGCTGGGTTAATATGCTATTGATTCGATCCTTTTGAGGTGTTGCTAAGTAGGTATCTTTTTCTCTCTCTTAACTAGTAATGACGTACAGAAGTAAACAAAGAGGGAATTAGGATTGCAATTGAAGCTCCAAGGCAAAGGAACCAATCTCATTTCCCAAAATTCCCTGTGCCCTTTGGGATGCTGTAGGGTTTCGATAAGAGGTGCATGAGGGGCCTAGATTTCTGCACTTAAAAAAAGTGTAGCCAATTTGGGTGTGTATATATATAAACCTTAATTTTTAATTTAATTTGTGGGCAAGAAAATAAAATTAATAAGGGCACCATTTGTTGCCCTAATTTCTGCCCTTTGTCTCCTCAACAAAACCATCAAAGTTGTCAAAATAGGAGCCTTTCATGCCCACCTTGCCTCCTCCGCTTGGAAGAAACCCTTCTGTTAGGGATCTCTCGTGTTCTGTAATTTTTTTTTTTTTTTTCTGTTAGGGACCACTTAGCCAACTCTAGACTCTCCATCAAAATAATAGGTTGCTGGCTAGTATTTTTTTTTTTCATGGATTCAGATGCATATTCGCTTTTTCAAGTGTGTTAATGGTTGATCACTAGCTAATTATTGTGAATTAACAATGAAGCTGAGTTTGTTGGCTTATTGAGCCCAATAAAATGATCATTCAAAGAAAAAAAACTTATTCTAGACAGATTGTATGAAATGTTGTCCATACGACATATATAACTTAAGGATTGGTTACTACATAAAAGTATCGAGTAAAAAATACTACTAGTCCAAACATTTAATTGCTATTGTAAATCAGTCCTTAGCCTTTATTTCAATTTAAATTGGTCCTAAAACTTTATAATTTATTGAATATTATTAATCTCTATCTCTAGGGAAGGCTAAGTTAGGACCAATTCGTTTCTTGTATACACGCTTGTGTTAACACGTTCATGGTTGGACAACTTGACTTACTTTGGGACAACTCATAAATATGGGCCTAGAATCACCTAAAATTATAGGCTTTACCACCTGACCTAATCTCACACCTCATCTATGTTCCCAGCCACACCCGCCGTCTCGCCTTCACCTGCCGTCCATTCCTATCAAATTCCTCATCTCCCAAGCCCAGTCATAGGCCCTTCTCATTTATCCTTGAATCTACCTTCGCCGACCTTGCCTAGTCATTCCACCCTTTGTTTGCTGCCATGCGCAACATTGACGGTAAAACATCTGCTAACGGCACCCCAAAGTGGCCAATAATCATAGCTCTCTCTCTCAACCTGAAAACTCTAGCTGCCTAGAAAATCATTGGTAATTAAAGATAGCTGGAAAACCACGGGCGATTGTTTCTGCAAAATACAACAATAAGGGTGACTGGGCTCACCAAAGCTACGGGCTAATTGAATCTATTGGCCGGTGGTGCAATGAGGAGCAGGGGGAAGAGTGACTGGGCAGAGGTGGCAATTGTTAGGGACCTAACCATTGCCTTTCAACAGGGGCATTATGGGAGTTACAAAACACGGGTCGAGCCAGACCTGCGTACCAATTCGACCCGACTTGTCTTTAACACGTTAATACAAGCGCATATACGAGTAACGAACAAGTTGTTAGTATAGAAACATGATTTATAAAAAGTAAAAACTCATAGTTTAAATGGTCATTTAGCTGTCTTAAAATTAAGGAATAATTTAGATTTATTATCAAACAGTTATTGAACATAATTATCTCATACCAACTTTTAAATTCTAATTTAAATTATTCAATAATTATCCTCATGTAAATTCAAACTGTGACATAATGTTTTAAAAGTTAATTGACGTTTAAATTATCAAAAAAAATTTCTGTAAACTGGGTTCATGTGCCTACTTAGGACAAGGGATCAATATATAACAAAGATTAAAAATTTGGAACCAAATGAATGTTGAGAACCGATCTATAATATCAATTAAAGGTTTTGTGTCCAATTGTGCTAGTTTACCTTAAAAATATACGTACGGGGAGGATAAAATATAGGATATGCATAAAATAAAGGGCATATAGAAGAAGATGTACGGAACATGGTGTGTATTAAGAGGTTATTAAAACCTTACAAAATCCTACAAAATATTCATAGAAAAAAAATGTTGGTAATGACGCGCGAGGGGCGACTGGGTAAGCTTTTGGGTACTTTTATAGAACAGAAAAGAAATGAGTTGTGCACTGCTGCGAAGAGAATAAGGTTATTAGATGTACAACAATACTACGTTTGTTTTCATATTTTACGTCAAAAAATGACCTTTCCAAATACATAAAAAGAAAATGACGCCTCAAAGTTCATACATGTAATTTAAGTTTTAGGGGAGACTTGTACACAACTTTAGCTAATTTATTATTTTATATATATGGAATAGTATCTAAAATTTTATGAAACTTCAAATATAGCATAAAATGGTTTTACGCATAGTATTATGTATACCTTCTGTTTAAACTTCTTTTTAAAATCTCGCTAAATACAACTAAAAGAGGAATATTTTTTTCTTTAATCTTTATTAAAACTCTCATAGTACAGAATCTCAAAATAAATTTTTTATTATTTTAATTATTATTTAAACTTTCACAATGTAACCCAAAAATAATTTTTAAATTTTATTTTTAAATAAAAAATAAAAAAATTTATTATAAATAACGTACACTTTAATTTTCATATCCAGAAAATCGTATCACTCTTTTACGGGACCTAAGGAATAGTATTTTTGGTTAAATGAAATGAAAAATATGAGAGAAATTGGGTGGCATATGTCTGACACTGAAAAGATGGTGGCGCCCAAAGGTTAGATTGCGTGTAGTATTATTAGCAAAGAAAGAGATTGAGAAGGGAAAGGGCAGGGCCTGGGCAGGCCTGCCTGCCGCTGGGAATGGGATTGCCATTCGCATTGCCACATCCACATGAAACGCTTCCTACTCCACAATCAATCCATCTGATTCAGACGTTACCTCCCAATCTCTCTCTCTCCCTCTCTTTACATCTCTACCCTGCGAAGGAAACCTACCGACCATTTTTTTCCATTGAAAAAACAAAATAAATTAACTCTTTTTCCATGAAGTTTTACATTTTTCCTATGATTTTAAGAACCCAATAAGATGACAATCTATGATGATCGTCAATCATTGTATATCATCTTCCGTTACTCTAGTGACCGTCGACCATAACTGATGATCATCACACTTTTAAATCTTTTTTCATATTCCAGTGGTGGTAGATAACCTTTCAAATGTAAAAAGAATTATCTGACTATTTTTTAACAAGGCCGGTGAAAGATTTGTGAAAGAGCAGCTCTAAGTATGTAGGGTTGCAGCTTGATCTATATGGAAATGGAGAAACAAAGTTATCTTCAAGAGTAAGGTATCCAATGTGACAAACATAAAACTTTTTTTACATGCCAATCATAGTATTTGGTAACTCTATTATAGAAAATTTAAATAGATTAATGTTTTGGATATCTTTTCCTCATAAATAATAATTTTTTAAGTAATTATTTTTATGTAAACTTTAGAACTAACTTGGTTCCTTAATGTTTTAGGAACTAGGGCTCATTTTATAAAAAAAAAAATTAGTACTAAAATAAAAAAAAATGAAACTTTTAAAATTCAAAACAGGCTTCCCACGAAGTAGTTAAATGGCATTAAATCTGAGATTTTGAAAACTCAATGATAAACAAGTCATGCCTTGACCCACATTGATTAAGTTGAAAAACATTCGTACCATTAAGTTCATTTTTTTTTATGAATACTTGACACTTTTTTCTTTCGATAATCAAAACCATCTTTACAATGTACAGAGTCAAGAAGTATTACATAAGTAAGAGGAAAAAATATTAAGATTTAAAAGATAGAAGAACTAACATTTAATAACACGTTAACTGAAAAATTGTTAAAATTGGAGTTGAACTCTGGACATCTATCCATATTCTTCTGCTACTTTACATAAGTAGCCGGGACAATATTTAACATTTTAGATCTTCTAAACTTGTATACTTTGCAGATTTTTTTCAGAAATATAGCGGGTGTGTTGGTGGCACGTAATCATTAATGATGGATGGCCGGGTACTTTGGATCATCACCCCATTTGTCTTGTTTAATCAGTCTGTAAAGCAGTTATTTTACTGCTGATCCCCTTTTTCTTATACCAAAAATTAGTATTCATTATTACTGATATGATCAGGATATTCCTCCGCCCCAGAGAAAGAGAGAGAGAGAGAGAGAGAGGGGTTGTAGACAGGCTTAATTGCACTATTAAGTCCATAACTTATCTTTCTTGCACGAGATGGTCCATAAAATTCGAATCAGTTTGACTTAGTCCCAAACTTTGTAAAATGATGTGAGTTAGTTCTCTGTCTCCACTATTTAAAAACTTCCAGGAGCACCTAGCTTGTGAATTATAATTAAGTAATTTTCGTAATTCAAAGATATTATGCAATATTTTACAAAACTTGGATTATCAAATAATTTTTTACTTCATTCATTTTTGTACAAAACCTGATTTGATTGAGTTACTGAAAAGTAATTGACGAAGGAGATGGATTCTGAGATGCTCATAGTGTATATACTCCATGATAAATATCCATTAAATCTCAGTTAGTCTTGGTTAGACAAAATAAAGGAAAATTAGCAAGATTAAAACAAGTCCGTGATTTTGACATGATAATAATTAAAAATGATTTTGATATCGTAGTTATCAAAAAGGGTATTATTCATTCCTTTTTTTTATTTTTTTGCTTCAAATAATAGTCGTATTGGTAGAGTTTTCACTGAAACTTCTGAAAAATGTTTAATTTTATAAAATAGAAATTCAGCTTCGTGTAATAGGAACTCAATTTTATATGGTATGAACCCAATTTGTTACATAAAAAATCTCAATTTCATACAATAACAAACTCAATTTCGTATATCAAAATTTCAATTTCAATTAATGGGAAAATCACATTTGTGTAATAGAAATGCAATTTCATATAATGGATATTATTAATTTATTTTTTTTCCCTTCAAACAATCGTATTAGAAGAGTTTTTGCTAAACCTTCTAAAGAAGTTCAATTTCATAAAATAGGAACTCCGCTTCTAATAAAAGTAATCTCAATTTCATTAACCAAAATCTTAGTTTTATACAGTTAGAACTTTGCACTTACACATTACTAACCCAGTGTCCTAAAATATTACTACATCTTCATATGATAAGAACTTTACACTTACACAATAAAAACAAAGTTTCTTACATGAACTTCTCAACCTTGTAGAATAGAAACTCAGTATCATATATTAGCATCTCAATTTTATACAATGAAAACCCAATTTTGTAAAGTAGTAATAATCAAGTTTCGCACAATATCAACTCAGTTTTATATGCCAACATTTTAATTTTATACAAGAGGAACTCAATTTTCTACATCATATTTTAGTTATATATAATAAAAACTCAGTTTCGTTTAGTAGCAATCTAGTTGCATACAAAGGGAAACCAATTCCAATAATATGAGCTCAATTTCGTACATTAGCAACCCAATTTCACATAATAGCAATTCAGATTTGTATAATATTAACTTACTTCTATATAATAGAAACCCAATTTTAATACACTATGAACTTAGTTTCATACAATACTAACCTAAAAGAATTGGAAGGTTGGGGATGGGAAGTTTGTGTCCTTTTGGTCTGATAGGTAGGTAGGCAATGATACCCCAAAAGGTTATGTCCCTTCAAGGACATCCAATAAAATTAGGGCCAAAGTTACCTATACTCTATAGAATTGCCCAGAGCCCAAGTGGTAAAATCTCATATTTGATCTCATGGGATGGTGTATGTTGGTTTCGAACCTTCATTGGACTAGCCAACTTGGGGGGCATGTGGAGGGGGAGTTACCTTGTCTATTATGTTTACTTAATACTGTTTATTTGAACAGGGAACACTCTTAATCGCCTAACTTGGTGTCTAAGCAACAATGGTGCATTTTCTATCATATCATTGACAAAATTAGTGAAGGCCTACTTGGACAGTTTGCTTACTAGAATCTTGATTTCTCTTGCAATGGGTGGTGCCCCATCAAAGTGAATTTCTTCAACTGAAAAACATCATTGGATAATTTACCAACTAAGGTTAACCTGGTGTCTAGATGAATCACTTAGCTAGATACTTGGTGACCTTTTCGTACGTAGGAGCAACATTCTGCAGATTACTTACTTCTCTAATGCATTCACTTAGACATGATTTGGTCATCAGTCTATGCATGGTGGAGAGCAAAATTTGATCCCTTATCAAGCTACTTCTATGTCCTCCATCAAGTACCCCATTCACCTTTTTATTCCATCATAATGGTTGGGACACTATTGTGAATGCGTCTTTATGGTCTATCTGACTTGCTCTGAATAATATTGTCTTCAATAACATGTCACCTAATTGGAGATGTGCTTTCATGCATCAAATTACTTTCTTTCTTTTGGATATCCAAGAGGTTGGGAGAGGGTAGGCTTTCGTTTGATAATTGGTTCTTAAATCCATCATTATCCATGTAGTAGTGTAAAGGGTGGCAGAAAAAGTTTGTTTGGGTATGTTGGCAGTATACTTTTCATATTTAGCCAATTTCTTGCTAGTTTTTTAATACGTATTTAGCTTTTGTTGTTTATAAAAAAGATAACTTTTCCTAACTTGTATTAAATGATGTATCAAAACGTATAGGTGGTGTCACTTCTTTATGAGGGATGTCATAAACCACACACTTGTAGTGGTAACTTGCCTGATATGGTTAGTTTCTTAACTTTCTAGTTGGCATGAATTGTACCTTTATCTTTGATATAGAATGATTTAATTCTCCAAATTTGTAAAATTATATGACTTAGTCCCTAAGCTGAAAGATCAGACTACAATATTAGAAATTGGAGAAGGACAAGTTTGCACATGGTTTGTTATGACTCTCTTAGTTGGAGGCTTGCTTGAGGAATATGAAGTAATTAAATGCTAACTTGGAACCTTATTTTAAGCTCACATAGCAAGATTAAGTATGTTAGTCAAAGTTCACTAAGTTCCGAGGAGTTTAAGGCAACAAATAGGGTTTGGGGCAAGGTTTTGAAAATCGTTTCATACCGTCTGGTACGGTCGAGGTATCTCGGTATCGACAGCAAAACGGTACGAAGCACGCCGATATTTTCATGCCCTTTGTACCGGGCTATACCGGCCAGCAAGTGCATCTTGGCCATCATCACCAATAGATCTGCAACCCACAATGATGGGAGGAAGAAAACGGATCTGAGATAAAAAAAAGAGGAACAAAAAAATGATTTGTTGAAGAGAAAGCATGACCTGGTCAAAGGGAATCACAATCCCTAACTCGCATCTTGAAGCTGGATAAACCCATAGATAATGACCAAGAACCAAAGAGAAGAAAAACAAATAGAAACAGTCAAGGAAGAAGGTGAGAGAATAAAATGAAGAAGGTGAACAGAACCAGTCAAGGAGAATAAATAAATTAGTGGCAGTCAAGGCCTAGAGTAAAGTCTAGGAGAGAGAAGAAGTAAATGAGTTAGTGGAGTTTCTAGGAACTAGAGAAAAATAAAAAATAATTAGTCAGCCAGCACCTTTTTTTTTTCTTTTTCTTTTCGTTCGAAAATTCTGTTTTCCTTTTTTAACTTTCAACTTTGTTTTGGTAAAAGTTTTGTGTAACTTTACAAGTTCAAATTGGAACTTTTATGTTATATTTACATATATTTAATTTTAATATATGCATGTATGTCTAATATTTGTTGAAACCCGATACATCTAAGATGTACCGCCAATACGATACCGAGACCCGATACTGTACCGTACCATTAAAAAAAACGGTATGACAACTGGTATGATATTTAAAACCTTGGTTTGGGGGCAAATTGGTAATTTTAATTCCCGAGGTCTCAGGCTGAGACCCGAGAGTCAGAAATATGTTTTGAACCATAAACCTTGCTTTAAACCCAAAATTAACTTAAGTAAATAAGATTTGACCAAGGTTTGACTTTAGTTAGTATTTGAGGAATGGGGCTTTTTGCAACTTTTTACAAAACTTGAGTGGCTTGTTGTTTTAAAAGGATATAAAACTTGGTAAAGTGGAGGAGGCTGCCATTTTGCTGCTTAAACCCGAAATCAACCTTGCCTCCACCATTTCATCAAGAACCCATTCTCAAAACCAAGAGATTTTGGTGAAAATTGAAGCCACTAAGGGTATATATGCTAAAGAGAGCTTGATTCAAAAGGAATTTCATGTTTTTGAAGCTTGGAATCACATTTCTAGCCACCCCTTGTTTTTGATACGAGGTAACAAGTGTTTTCTTGGTTATTTCTTGTTTATTAGTTGATTGGAAGCTTGGGTTATGGTTAGAAGTTAGTAATTTGGTGTTTTGTGTCTTTGATTGTTTGAAACTTTGATAGAACTTTGGGGAACTTGGATTGTGTGGAAGAGTTGCTTGATTCTTACTTGTGAGGTGAAATTAAGGTAAGATATTTAAGGTTTTATATTCAATTATGCTATTTGAGTGATGTTTCTTGATGAAATAAAGTAGTTTTATGAATAGCATTGATTGAGGGCAACTATGTTCATGGTGAACTAGCATTGATTTGGTGGCTTGTGTGATATTTTGACACATCATAGGATGTTTGCAATGGTGTATTTGTGGCCTATGCAAGTTGCTTTACAGGTTTATGGTGAGTTTAGACATCCCTTGTTTGCCTTGAACTTATAAAAAGCCTCCAAAGAGGCATAGGAAGGTGTTTTGAGCTTCAGGACACGGGGTCTTGACGCCTAGGCGCCATCCGATGCTGCAGCACCTGGTGTGCATTTTTCTGTCCGCAAAGCAAGGTGCTCCTTGCGCCTCGCCTGAGCTGGTGCCTGGGCCTTAGAGGCACTTCTCCTGGCTCATAGGCCTCAGAGACACTTCTCCCAGCGCCTAGGCCCCAGAGGCCTTTTTCAGCAAATTTTTGCATTTTAAAAGAGGATCTGAGGGAGGGTAAGGATGGTCCTAGGGGTGCCTAAGGGTTAAAATGGTACAAGGGCACTCCTGAGCATCCAAAAACTCTCTCATGATCTAGGGTTTTCTCATAGTTTTGTACGTAAATGGTAAATATACCTCATGAGAAAACTAGTTGATGGGCCATAATAAATACACCATTAGATGGGTGGAAGGTTTAGCGCTATCGAGACCTTAGTTGTACCTTTGGGTTCAAGGCCTTGATGACGAAACCTTAGTACACCTAGCGGGTATCTTTAGGACCTAGGAAATATCAGTCAAAGCATAGTGCTCCTGGACAACATAAGGGAGGTTCAACTAGTGATGAACTTCACTAGTTAGGCTAGTAAGCAATGCTTGCTATTGCCTTGTAGGTTAAGGACTAGGTAAAGGACAAGTCTCAATGGACTAAAACATAAGCACATAGGTTTAACCTCATACTGCATGGACTCACAGCAGATTACATATAATAATATATCTGTTGTCTTTAGCATTTTCCTTGTAGATGAAGATCACTTACTGAGAATTATAAATTCTCAATCCCTTATCTTATGTTGTGCAGATTTCGAATGTGTTGAGCCCGATAACTGTTGAGGGTTGTCGCGATAGCATTTTGTTGCAAGTATATTGTTATGGGAATGTTTATGATTCTAGTTTTCTTAGTTACTTGTTGGTGAAGTAACATTACTAACTATAGTATTTTCTTGGCTGCAGAGGCTACCAGTACATGGATAGACCTTTGTGACTCACCATTGGGACTCATCTCCAAGATGGGGGTTAGTTGGGAGGATCTCAGTATAGACTTGTATATGTTTATGCCTAGTTGCCTCTCGTGTCTATGTTTGGAGCTTTAGACTCTAGGGTTGCTCTTGAGTAAAGGGCCTTAGTCTACTTTTGTTAAATACCCTCACATGGTTAACATGTGTAGTAATGATAATACAAATGTTGATTATGTGTGCTTTGACTATTTGAATTTAATTTATATGAAAAGTGCCTTGGCCAAGGGAATGTTTTATGGTTCCCATATACTCAAGTCAAAGCTAAATGAGTATGCATCTTGCATTTTCTAGGTCAATCAACTAGTTTCATGAAGTTTTAATTCACACACATATATAACTAGCCAATTGCAACCACTGTGAGATCCGTTCTCACAGGCTTCCTGGGCAAGGCTGAGGGTGGCCATGTCATGATTCTTAATGTATTCCCATTTATGTGTATAAGTAATTGTAATTCATTTAAGATCTTTTATGTTAATTATAGGCTAATTATGGGTTCATAAAATTTGTCTCGACAACTTCATGGGTTCAGAGAATGATCGTTAAGTGAAAAGTGTTGGCCCAAGTACAATCAAGAGAGGGGTGAATTGGTTGATTTTCTAAAAAAATTTGGAATTAAAGTTTTGAACCTTTAAGTAAAAAACAAATCAAAGAACATAAATAAATCTATTATAATCAGAAAAAATCCACCGCAATTGTCTTAAATTTTGCATTGAAAGGAATTTTAAAACAAACACCTTCAAACAAGATAAGAACACAATCCACTAAGCAATGATCAACCAAATAGAGGAAGAGAAACTTGTAAAAAAAGATTTTTATAGAGGTTTGACCTCTCCTCTTGAGAGCCTACTCTTCTCTTCAAGTTCCCCACTTAAGATTTTCTTATCCACCACCAATTTAAAAGTATACAAGGCCTTACACTTTTGGGGGCTTTCTCTACTACCAATTCTCACTAGTTTTTCTATATGATAAATAGAAACCTCACCAACACTCGCTAGTTTTCTTATAAGCTAATTAGAAACCTCACGAACACTCTTTCTCTTTTGCGAAAATAATTCAATCTCACAAGGTAATCTCACCAAATTGGTGTTTACAAGGTTAAAAGAAGAATTGAAACATTAGTTGCTAGATAAGTATGTGAAAGCACTAATCTCTTGGTTAATTTCAACTTTTAAGCATTTTGGTTTGATCTTGATAATAGATTTTTACTTCTAATGACCAAGAGTTCTTTCCAAAGTGTTTCTCCATGAATTTGTACTCATTTGGGAGAAAAATAGACCTTGCAATTAGCTGGTATGGATAGAAAAGCTCTCTGCAAATCTAGTGACCATTGCTATCATAATTTGACAGCTATTAACTTTTGTCTCGCAGTTTCACTCATTTGAAAAATTTCACTTAGTTGAAAACTGAGTCTTGCATTACTACCCAAGATTTGAACTCTAACGAATAACTTGCTCATTAATGATATATCAACACCTAGTCCACATGGCTGGCTGAGTTGGTTAAGATTTAGTTTGAATTTCCAAAGATTTTTCTGAACCAAAGATTCATGCTCGAACTTTTACTGGAGTTTTCATCCTACTGAAAAATTTCACTTAAGCCTTTTTCTTGCCTAAAGATTGGAAAACTGGTTCAGTTTACTCGATTGAAACAATTTCACTAAAGTGTTTTTCTTGTCCAGAACTACAAATGTGTTGGCCTCGATAATTTGCTTTAGCTTCACTCGATTAATTCATTTCAGCATGTGGATTTTACTTCCCTTGCAACTTAGTCTTGTATATATGTAAAGATAACTCCTGCACTTTCTCAAATGAACTCATCATTTCATTTTCATTTCAACTACTTCTCTTTAACAAAGAACACTTAGAAACATCATATAAAATCATCTAATTACCTTACACACTTAAAGCAAATACATTAGTTCTTCATAAATGTTTTGTTGTCATAAAAATTCTAAGTTAATTGATTCTAACAAATCTAACAATCTCCTCTTTTTTTATGATGACAAAATTACCTTTCAAAAAGCATATATGACATCCAAACAATAAAGCATAAACATTTATTCTCCCCTTTCATCGAATATTCTTCAATTTTTATCTTTCCCATTTCTTTCGTTATATATATATATATATATATAACCATCAAAATAAATGATATAAATTCTCAAATATGTTTACCGCAACATGCAACAAACTCTCTCTTAATTAAAGTATAGAAATTTCAGGGCACTTCTAAAGAAAACTTTCCAGAGATTCAATTACTTCCACAGACATAAAGCATAAGTATGATTCTCTCATGATACCTCTTTCTCCAATATACAAAGTAATAAAATCTCCCTCACTTTTTTGCATATCTCATTAAAGTAAAAAAACTTAATATAACTACTTATATAGGATCAACATAAAAAATGAACCAATGATTTGTTCCTTTTTTCATAAAATAACCCAATATCAATTTTTACAATAGTGTAGCACCTGGGTTTCGCTAAACTCAAGCCAAAATGTAGCTAAGTTTGTAAGAACCAAATAGATACGAGAAAGAAAATGAAATGCCCTTTTGGGAAACAACTACACAAATTTTGTAATAAAGAGATTTTAAAAAATTCTGATTTAATCACACAATTTGAGTTATAAGAGAAAGTAAATCACAAATTTTTTTTTAAAAAAATTCAAATGGTATAAGAAGCCTGACTACAAAATTTCAAACTAGAAGGACAACAAAGGTAAAAAGTCAAACTTGCAATTTCTAAGAAACTTATTATAAAGCTTTCAATTTTGAAACTAACTGAAGTTCAATAAATTTTAAACTAACTAAAACCTGCATTTCAGATGTTATACTAAGGTAAACATGAAGCAAAATAGTTCAAGAAAATAGGCTTGATCAGGTCATGAAGAAAGTTTCAAAATAGTACACTTTTCATCAAAAAATTATGCAACAAAAAAATGTAGTAAATTGAGATGAAATTGAGTCTGAAATTTGAGTAAACAATTATTTTCTTAAATCTAACATTGTAGACAAGTTTTGTGCATCAAATATGACTTACAAAGCCCATAAAATCTTTTAAATGCAAAGAATTTAAACAAAGGACCACTCAAAACTAAAGTCAAGAAAACTTGCAACAAAGCAAAACTGAAATTTCTAGTTAAAGTAGTTAAGTTAAATTCAGGTTTTCTATTCAAGAACTAGTGATGCAAACACATTTATTTTGTCAAAAGAAATTTGCTTATGCTATTAAAATAGAAATGTTATGGACCTCCTAGTAGTCAGCACTCTCGAGAGAGGTAAAATGTTCTAAATTAAGTTTAGAACTTTAATTTCAAGTTTACAAAGTTAGAATAAAGGAGTTACAAAAATTCACTAAGTTCTAAGGAGGTTTAAGCAATAGATGAGGAGCAGGGACAAAATGGTAATTTTACATTCTGAGTAACCGGGCGGGGTCCCGAGTGTTTTAAGTTAAGTTTTGTAACTTAACCTTTAACCTTAACTCAAACTTGAAACAATAACAAGAATTAATCAAGAAATGAGCATGTGTTAAAAGATGGGGGTTTATGTGTTTAAGGGTTGTAACTTGGATGGCTTAAGAGGTTGAGTGAGGGTTTAAGAAGGGAAAGGTGGCTAATGGCTGCCATAACCACGTTTTCCCCTCTCAAGCATTCATTTCTCTCTCAATTCAAGCTAGAAATCAAGTGATCTTGATTCCTAGAGTTGCCATCCAAGGATACCAACCAAGAGGAACTTGTTTCAAGCTAGAAAACAAGGTTTGGAGGCTTGGAAGCATGATTTCTCTACTCCCCCATTTTTGATACGTGGTAAGCATTGTGTTCTTGGTTAATTCTATGTTATTTGAGTGAATTGAGGTTTGGGTTTTAGTTAGAGAGGAAGATTGTGATGTTTGGTGCTTTGGTTTTTATTGGAACTTAGGTGAGGATTTCTTGCACTTGGTTGCTTGAAAAGAGGAGTGATTCTAGCTTTTATCTTGGAGTTGAGATAAGGGAGTAGTGTTTTTAAGCTTGAACAATGCTTGTGGCTTGAGTTTGTTGTAAGAAATTGATTAAAATTAGCCATAGTTTTGAGTATGAGTTTTGGTTGAATTGTGGTGAACTATGAGGTTTGAGGAAGATTTGATGATGTTATAGAGCATCATTAATGGCATTGTGATAGTTGGTTATGTTCCTTGCAACATGAACTATGTGTGTGTGAAGTTTGGTGGCTTTTTATGCATGTTTGATATGTGTACTAAGTAGCCAAAGGTCATAGCAACCAAATGCGTGCCAATTCTACAGTTTCGCAGATTGGCGACATGTCGCCAAGAGGTACCCATAATTGGTGACATGTCGCCAATTGGAAAAAGGTTCACAGATCGTCGACAACTGTGGCGACGCGTCGCCAAGATAGCATTGGAGACCTGATTTTGTTTTTAGCATAACTTTTAACTCGGGTGTCCGATTGAGGTGATTCAAAGTTCCACGCGAAGCTAAGAGGGAGTACTATCACTTCCAAGTTTTAGAAACATCTAAAATGCCCCAAATTTAAAGTTGTTTTGAATCAAAGTGAGGGTAATTTTTAAAAGCAGAATTTTGCACATTTTGCTAGGATGATTGAGGTGAGTCCCCAGGAGGTCCTTTGGGTACCTTGGCCCTCAAGTATGCCGGGGGTACTTCGAGACTTCCTGGAGTCCCTCGAGAAGTGGGAGTTTCCTTGAGTTTTGAAAATTTTTTAGGTTACTTGTTGAGTAAGCAAGGAAACTAAGTTGCAAGCGAATATAACCAAGTGTCATGAGCTTGAGGTGTAAGTTTTAGAACCCTTGGCAACCTGGCAATGTTGGGAATCACGGGGTTGTAAGGAGAGGCTTCAAATGCACCGAGGTTATGAGGTTTAATAAGCTAAGGCTTACGAGGCACAAGTTGAGAGCTAGACTTGTGAGCCACGGAGTGACGCCCGTGAAAAAGTAAGAAAATTATGTGAGGAGCGGTCCTTCGAGATCCGAGCATGCATATCCATGTATTTACATATATGAGAGGTCCCTCACACTGTGAGAGCTAGCAGAGAGTATGCATGAGGTATTTCATATCTGTCCACAGTTTTACTGTTGGTACATGAGGTTACCCCTTACTGAGAATCTTGGATTCTCATCCTTACTGTTTTGTTGTGCAGATACAGAAGGAGTTGGGTCAAGTGACCGTTGAGGGTTACTCTGGTAGTAGTTTTTGGTGCATAGGTAGAATACCTGAGTTTTGATGATTCTAGTATTTATTTGTTTGGATGCTTGTTGGTCTTGCACAGTACTAACTAAATTGCTCATTGGTTACAAAGCCTAGTGCACATTGGACATAGTCAGGCATAGCTAGACCTAGTTGGATCCAGAGGAGTCTCTAAAGCTCGCCACTGGGATTCACATCCAAGGTGGGAGTTAGTATGAGAAGATCTCAGTAGAGGATTTTGTATGTGTACATAGTACTCTAGTTGCCTCCTTAGTTATGAAATGAAGAGTCATGGACTCGAGGATTGCTTTCTGGGCGGGGGCATTAGCTACTATATGTATGCATGCTCACGCATGTTGCTATGTGTAGTTAACTCAAATAAAGGTTGATTTGTATGCTTTGACTGCTCTACTTGTTTTATATGAAAAATTGTGGCCACATTAACATTTTATGGTTTTAAATAACCCGCCAAAGCATAAAGAGCATGCATATTGCATATTCTAGGATAATCAACTAGTGACATGGATTTAATCCGTGCACATATCATTGAGTACCAACTGCAATCCTCCGTGAGACCAAGTTCTCACAAGTGTCCTGGGCAGGGGCCAGGGACGGCCGTGTCAAGAAAACTAAGCTTCAAATCAAAATTTGGCCACTAAACTCCTAAAATTAGCTAAAAACATGTAGAATTTTGGTCTCAAAGCTATTAAATGTAAACTCATCAATTTTTGCTACAAAATCAAGATATGATAATATATTAAACTTAAGAAACATGATTGTAAACTTCCTAAACAATGAGCCTAAGAGCTAATACACTTGAGCTCAAATTTGTCACAATTCATTAACTATAAAGGATCAAGTCATCAAAATATTGGAACAAATCCACAATAATCATAGTGATATCAAACATATCACAAATTCTAAGAGTAATGAATAACCTACACTCATCAAGTAATCAATATATAAAAAATAAGTAACTCAAATCAATAATTACAAATAATCATTGAAAAATGAATGTTGTTATCACATTGGAGCGTTAATCTCAAGCATTTACCATTATGCTCCAAGTTCCTTCTTTATTAGTGCTTGGAGCCTATATAGAATCATTCATTGATTGCTCGATGCTCTAGCACCCTTCACAAGATTTCAAGCTTTGATTTTTGGTGCCTAAATTTTTTAGGGTCCTTGAAGTTAGCTCCAACAATATTAGTTCCATTGGGAACCCAAATCATTTTATAGCCAATCTATGCTTTTGGATTCCTAGTTATGCAAGTATAGGCACAATGACCTTTTCTATCACATGCATGATAAGTTATGAATGGGCTAGGCATGAAAGATAAACTACCAACAAATCTACTTGCAAACTTCTTCTCTTTGACTAAAGAATTGAAACCAATATTGGCTTGTCATAAATAACATTATAAGAACCAAGTAACAAATCAAGCTTTTCTTTACCCTTAACATATCTATACAAAGATTGGGTGAGATCAAAGTTCTTTTTTAGTTCATCTTTTTTTTTAGTCAAGGAAGCATTTGAAGCTTTCAATTCACCTACTTATTTAGAAAGTTTTTGGGAATCGTTGTAAATAGCATTGAAAGTATTTTGCAATTCTAAATATTTAGTACATATGGACATGTATGAACTAGATGAGTCATTTGAATAACTCATTACCTCATTTTCTTCTTTTATCATAAGACATAGGTAGGAATGACTTTGATTTGTTAAGGAAACTTCATCTTCATATACCATCAAGCACAAGTTGAAATCCTCACTTGAATAATTTAAAGTTGAACTCTTACTTAAGGATTGGTCACTATCACTCCGTGTCCTCATGGCCTTTGTAATTTTCTTCTTGATTCATTTCTTTTGCTTTTTGTATTTCTTGTCTTATTCAATACACAAATAAATAGTAGATGTCTAGGCTCCTTGCAATTGCGTCAAGTGACTCCATCTTTCTTCTTTGAGTGTTCTCCCTTGTTTTTTACATGTTTCTCTTTTTTGAAACTTTCTATCTTGACTTCTTGAACATCTTACTAAACTTTTTTACTAAGAAAACTATATTATTCTCTCCATCTTCACTTGATGATGAGTTCTCCTATTGAATCTTCAAGGCCATTGACTTGCTCTTTTTGATGTGTCTTTCTTCAGCTTGCTTTTTTTTTTTTATCTCATATCAACAATTTACCAAAAAGCTCATCAATATGCATGGCTTTTATGCTTTCTCCTTCATTTACGGCTTCAATTATATTTTTTCATGAGGAAAGCAAACTCCACAAGATTTTCTCACCAATTCTTCATTTGTACATTCCTTTCTAAGAAACTTGAATGGTGTGAGAATCTCATTGAATCTTATAAACATGTCTTGGATGCTTTCACTTGACTCCATAATGAACAACTCATAAGCCCTCACAAGCATGCACAAGTATGTACATCTTGGTGTTCTTCACTTTGTGGTCGCCTCATATGTGATCCATAACCTGTTCTATATGTCTCTAGCATTTCTACAAGAAAATACTAAATTGAATACATCAAGAGTTAGTGTACAATTATAATGTTCATAGCTTTTGCATTTATAATGCACATAAGATCATCCTCTAGTTTTTATTCCATTCAATCTTTTGGAACTTATTTGTAATCAACTACTTTTATAGAAATTTTAGGACCATTCTTAATTAATGATCATCCACAAAGCATGATCAATTTCTTGAATATGAATCTCAATCCTAGGTTTCCATTAATTAAAACTTGTAGCATCGAACAATGGTAGTCCAGATATACTTCGCCTTTTAAGATGCATAAAAAAGGTTGTCATAGATCTTTTGGCTTAAAAATTGTTAGGTTTTATCAAGACCAAGCCACTAGCTCTAATTTCAATTGTTGGCCCAACTACAACCAAGAGGGGGTGAATTGGTTGATTTTCTAAAACAATTCAAAAATAAAATTTTGAAACCTTTAAGTAAAAACCAAATCAAAGAAAACAAATAAATCCATTCTAACAAGAAAAAGTCTACCACAATTACCCTAAATGTTTCTTTGAAATGATTTTAGAAGCAAGCAACTTTAAACAAGATAAGAACACAACCCACTAAGGAATGATCAACCAAATAGAGGAAGAGAAGCTTGCGCACAAGAATTTTTTAAAGGTTCCGTTTCTCTTCTTGAGAGTCTCCTCCTCTCCTCAAGTTCACCATTTGAGAGTTTTCTTCTTCACTATCAATTTAAGAGTACACAAGGCTTACACTTTTGGTAGCTCTCTCTACCACCAATTTTCACTAGTTTTCTTATAGGCTAACAAGAAACCTCACCAACACTCATTAGTTTTACCAGAGGCTAACCAAAAACCTCACCAACACTCTTTCTCTTCCAAGAAAATAACTCAATCTTATAAGGTAATCTCACCAAATTAGTGTTTACAAGGTTGGAAGAACAATTGAAGCACTAGTTACTAGATAAGCAAGTGAAAGCATTAATCTCTTGGTTAATCTCAACTTTTGGGTACTTTTGTTTGAACTTGATGATAGATTTTCACTTATAATAGCCATGAGTTTTTCCCAAATTATTTCTCTATGAATTTATGCTCATTTGGGAGCAAGATAGACATTGCAAAGTAGTTGGAAAGATCATAAAAGCTTTTAGCTTCTGTATCCTAAATTGAAATCTGAGCCTTGAATTACCACCCAAGATTTAAACTCCAACAAGTAACTTGTCCATTATTGACATATCAGCACCTAGTCTACATGACTAGTTGAGTTATCATGAATTTAATTTGAATTTTCAAAAATTTTCTAAATTGGAGATTCACACTCAAACTTTTGCTAGAGTTTTCACCTATTGAAAAATTTCATTCAAAATTTTTTCTTGCCCAAAAAT
The DNA here is from genome assembly GCA_005392925.1 of Aquilaria sinensis. Classification (NCBI taxonomy): domain Eukaryota; kingdom Viridiplantae; phylum Streptophyta; class Magnoliopsida; order Malvales; family Thymelaeaceae; genus Aquilaria; species Aquilaria sinensis. Next base: position 61,213 of record SMDT01000107.1, read on the forward strand.
AAGAACATCTCAGCCTTAAAAAATTACTCTAATTTCAATCGGTTGAAAATTTTCACTTTAGTGTGTTTTCTTGTCCTAAACAAAAAATGTCTTGGCCTCAATAATTTGCTCTATTTTCATTGGTTGATTCATTTTAATATGTTGATTTTAGTTCTCCTACAGCTGAGCCACGTATATATGCAAAGATAAGTCCAATATTTTCTCAAATCATCTCATCATTTTATTTTGATTTCAACTACTTCTATTGAACAGATAACACTTAGAAACATCATATAAAATCATCAAATTACCTTGCACACATAAAGTAAACACATTAATTCTTCATAAATGATAAGTACTCATAAGCGTATTGCTATTAAGGATTTAAATCATCATTATAAACTTTGAGTATAATTAATTTCTATATTCTGAGCATTTTTCCTCCGGATTACTATTCATATATTTTTATTATTCATATGCATTTATACTATTCATAGTTACTATTTACTGACTTACTGTTCATATGCATATTTACTGTAGATACGTGGTTACTGTTCATTAATATTAAAATATGTATATTAAATAATTATTTTTTTATGTAGGTAAATCATCACTTGACAACCTTTCACGAGAAAAATCATATCTGGAGCTGTAGACATCGGAACTGAGTGATTCCAAATTCATCTAAAAGCCGACACATAGAATTTCAACTTTGCTTAATTTCGTGAGCTAGTTTGATCGTTTTCATTGCCGAAATTTTATTATAGATGAGACCATTCGTTCTTTCGTGTGCTAAAAATTAGTTTCGGTAGAAAAATCATAACTTGAGCTACGGATGTCTGATTTGAATAAGCAAGCTATCGATTCGAAGCTAAAGAAAAGATCTACAAGTTCTATGATTTGAGAAAGACTTGATTCAACGTATATGATAGTCAAAAAATTAAAATAAGTTACAGCCCGCTCTTCTTGATTTGTATTTACTTACATTTTACTATTTTACCATTTCACCCACCCCAAAAAATCTATAAATAGGTACCTTGGGGGGGGGGATGAATTCATGTCATTTCTTAGGCCTCTTTTATATTCTTGTATCATCTTTAGCTTTTCCTCTTTAGTTTTGTTCTAGTTTTCAATATTAAAGCTCTGTCCAAGTGTTTTCTCGTTCTTCTTCTTATTCTTCTTTTGATTTTTCAATCCGTGTTCATTTCATCTTTCTTAATGTTATCTACTTTTATTATGCCTAACTAATCTTCTTTTTGCTAAGGTGAAGGGATGAAAGGGTGAAGCTTTTGGTATAGAGGTTATGATTGATTTGAATGGATTACAACGTTAACGGTATTTTCTTCTTTAATCTATTTAACTTCTCTCCATGTTAATTGGGATTCTTGATTCATCATAATCAATCATTGGCACAAAAGCTGCTTGATTCCCTCTGTAGAACATGGCTCTACCGGCTATATTGGAATCTTGAGTTATTGTAGACAAAAGTTGGCAAGATGGATACTTGAACCCATTAGCAAGTGTTGGCATTTTTAAATCAATGAAAGTTAATACTAACTAAATTCCCTAATTAGGACATCCTTTTTGTATGGATCCTAATTTAGTGGTAAGATGGGCTAAAATTAATCATAACCGATATACTAAAAGTTGATCATCTAACCTTAACTATTTTATTTGAATTTGAATTTTTGATTAACACTTATTCACACATTTCACGAAAACCTTTCTTCACTTTTGTAATTTGTATTTCTTAATTCACTTCCCTATGGTTCGACACTCGGACTCTCAAGATTTTATTACTTGCGACAACCTACACTTGGGTTACAACTGCTAGAGTGTAGTAAGTTTTTGGTGTCGTTGCCGATGGAGTAAAATTAGAGTACAAGTTCAATTTTTTTTCTTTTTTTTTCCTTTTTATTTTGTTTCATTTTTTTTCATCATATGGAAGGCTGAGCCTCCTACCTCTTCGTTAATCATATGGAAGGCTGTGCCTCCTACCCCTTAATTTCTGTTAATCTTATATTTCTTAATTTTTTTTATTGTTTAATAGAAAGCTGAGCCCCCTACCTCTTATTTTCTGTTCATATTACTTTCTTTTTATTTATTTTTCTTATTATTATTAAATGAAAGGCTGAGCCTCCTACCTAACTTGTTATTGAAATTTATTTTTCTTGTTATAATTTTGTTTATGTATGAAAGCTTGGTCACGTACATCAAGTGGTAGACTAGTAAGAGAATTTTCATCTTCTTCAAACATGGCTGAACACATTAATAAACAAGAAGATAACCATTCTCTACATAATAACCAAGATCGGCCTAGCACACTTAGAGAACACATGAATCCCATAAGAAATAGCACATCATCATGTCTAATATTTCCTGTTGACGCATGTCACTTCAATTTCAAGCCAAGTACTATTCAGCTTTTACCAACTTTTCATGTATTTGATTCTAAAAATCCATAATTGCATTTGAGAGAATTTGAGGAAGTCTGTCACACATATAACAACCTAAATTGTAGCATGAACACCATCAGACTTAAGCTTTTTCCTTTTTCTTTAAACGATAAAGCTAAAACTTGACTACAGAATCTTAGGTCAGGCTGTGTTAATTCATGGGATGAACTACAACAACAATTTTTGAAAAAAAAAATTCCTACCCACAGAACAAATTCTTTCAAAAGTCAAATCACCACTTTCACACAAAAACCAAGTAAAACTTTTTACCAGTGTTGGGATAGATACAGGGATTTACTTAATGCATACCCACACCATGGTTTTGAAACATGGAGATTAGTCTCATATTTTTATGAAGGTTTGACACCTAGGGAAAGACAAAATGGTAGAAATGATGTGCAATGGAACATTTGAAGATAAAGATTCTGACGAGGCAATGAATTACCTAGACTTACTAGCAGAGAACGCACAGAATTGGGATACCGCTGGTACATATGAGGCCTCAGGTAAGACTGTGATGGCGTTGCGTTAACCATCGTTTTAAATGATCCCGCCGTGGCTCCACGATAGGGGTGACAGGGACCTCCTGAGGAATGTCATAGGTGGCCGTCCTACGATGGAGAGCGGGGGCCATGAAGGATTTCCGGTGCAGGAAGGAGCCTGACAAAGTCGACATCTTCAAGCGGTTCGGCCTGAAATATACAGAAAACAGGGGTTAGAAGGTCCCCGGAGCGGTTTTCCGGGGAGGAGCCTCCGACGCCCAAGTCAGTGCCTCTAAATAGCAAAGAATAGGCATAAAATAGACTGGCTGGGAGTATTTTTCTAGCATGCACGTAAGGGGAAGCATCACGCAGGAGGCGTTTTTCCGGCATGCCTAGAGGAGAAGAGAGGAGAAAACTGGGACTCTGGAGTGTTCTCCAAAACTCCTGTCCAGCCTCCTTTGCCCAGAGTTTTTCCTACTGTAAATAGGAGAAAATGAACTCTCCTGATCATGACACGTGTATGGACGGATAGGATCCGTACCTCTTAAACAGGAAAGTGGTCAGCCGTGTGTAGGCTTTCTCGGGCAATGGTTTATCGAGAATCATGTCTCAGTGTGACAGAGCACGGACTACATTAGCCTGTCAGAATGCTTGAGGTCAACGTCTAGGACATACGGGCAAATATGTCAGAGACTCCTTCGTATCACCCATCATCCCTCCGAGGTCCCTCCGGCCGACATTACCTTTTAGGTGGATGAGCAAGGACCTCTCCCCGGGGTGACACCATTTCTTCGGGATGTTCTCACTCTTCCGAAGTTGGTTCATTCGTCCTCTGATGGGGAGGCGATACAGTAACTTTCCGAGGTTGGTGCGATGGGTCTTCCGAGGTCGGATATGTCAGGCGTTTGGCCCCTCCTCCCAAGTTAGTGGCCAAGACCATGGCACTTCGGCCATCACATGCCCTCCTTCGGAAAGCCGAAGTATGACTTCGGCTTGTAGCCCTTTTGGGAGCACTTTCAGAAGATCCAGCTTATATCATTTGCAAGAAAGGTACTTCGCCATTTTAAGGGTGTAGTTTGCTCGGGTGAATGTCGCATACCTGCCTTTCGGCGTTGCCGAGATGTCCGAGATGTCCAATCTTATCTTTTCTGTCTTAAGTCAATGGACTGTCATGCCTTGAAACTAGGCGTGTCAATCTGGGGCTAGACCCAAATCTTCAGGATGTCAGAAAACATGCCCTAGTTTCTCGCGATGGCCGACACGTGGCAAGCGTCAATTGGTATGGCACGTCTTTTTGTGCGGAAAGGGTAATTATGGTGACGTTTCACTCCCATGCAGCAGTTATGACGCCTTTTCAATTGCTCTTTCTTTGCTCTATATAAGCTTCCCCTTTGTCATTCTTTTTCTTTTGCTCTTTCTGTGCTCTCCCCCTTGCTCTCGCTTTCTCTCGCCTTTTTCATTTCTCTGAGCGACGGTCTGCACGGCAGAGCGATTTCCGGCCACTATTTACGACAGCATCCAGGAATCCTGATTTTGGCAAGGTTTTTCGTGAGTGCCTTCCTTGGGAGTCGTTCAACTTTTGCTAGTTTCTCAATTTCCCGAAGTTGTATTTTTTCAATTTTTGCTGACGCTTTCCTTATTTCCCGGAAACTCATTTTTTGGCTAAACGCCTTTGGACTCGTACTGATGCTTTTCCCCCTTTTTTCAGAGATGGCTGACGATTCTGCCGCCTTTCGAGGATGTGGTGGAGGTTGATGAAGTTATTGCTACTTCCACCAAGGTTGATATCTCAACCGATGCGATGGAGGTCGATGAAGTTATTGCTACTTCCACCAAGGTTGATATCTCAACCAATGCGATGGCCACTTCCACCGATGCTACCGCAACCTTGGCCATGGTTGATGTTACTCCGTTATCCACCAGGGTTGTTACCCCCTCCGAAGTAGCAGCGACATCTTCTGAGGCCGATATTGGGGCGGCCGAGGTGCCCGCCGGAGTAGTTACCCTTTTCACTCCGTCGGGTCCCATCTCGCCCGTGGGGCTTTCAGGCTCTTTGCCCGAGAGCCCAACTATTCAAAAGTTGGACAGACGTCACAAGGACAAAGGCAAGTACATTCCGGCCTTTACGGCGGACACTACCGAGGATACTACCGGGGTTGCACCAGGTTTGCTCCGAATACCTTCTTGCTCATAACTTATGTTTTTGGGGAGCTCTTCCTGACTCGCGCCCCTCCGTTTTGCAGAGGACCGGGCGACCCCCGCATGGATGGCTGATCATGCCCGAAGACGGGCTCTTCGGGACTACCTTCTCCCGAAAGACAAAATTTCGAGGGAGCCATTTTGGTCTTTCACGGAAGACATGAACTTGTTTTCCGGGGATTGCCAAAAGATGGCTCCCCAGATGGCGAGGGGTGTTCTTACAGAAGCCTCTTCTAGGGCAGTTGCCGAGGAGTGCGCTTCTGGGGATATCCTCGCTACTAGAATTTCTAAACGCGCCGCTCAGGTAACCTTCTCTCTTTTTTGCCCAAGTGTTTTGCCTTTCCTTATGCTGCTTTCCCTGAGGATATTCTCCTTTTCTTTTCGCAGCTTTTGGGGTACAGTGAACACCTCCGATTTTGGGAGGCAGAGCAGTCTTCTGCCCGAGCTCGGGCTAAAAGTGAACTGGAGCAGGCTAGGCTCTTCTGTATTAACTTGGACATAGCCAATGTCGAGTTAGCGCGCATAGCCAGGGAGAAGGTTGCTCTGCTCCGGGATGAGTTCCTCATAGGCCCATCGGACCTTTTGAATGACTTTTCCCGTAAAATGAGCGACCTTGGCGAGGAGGTTGTGCGCTTGACTTCGGCCAATGAGGTTATTCAGAAGGAGAAAGAAGAAGAAGCTGCCCTTCTGAAGAAGACTCTTGCCGAAAAGGCGGCTCTTCAAGCCAGAGTTTATTTTCTGAGGAGGAGTGCAGCGAAAAGGAGAAACGCGAAGGGATTGGTGCGGAGGATTGCCGGTCTGAAGGAGGAGATCCTGGGTCTCAAGAAAGAGGTTGCTGGTCTTGAGAATGAGGCGAACTCGTTAGATGTAGAGAGGGATAAGGCCGTCTAGATGTCGAAGGTGTCCTTTCAGGACGGCTTTTGTTTAGCTCGCCATCAATTTTTGCAACGCTATCCGGACCTCCTTTCTTTCGGCCCTGGATATTCCCAAGGGTCCTCAGTGGACTTGGTCGAAAGCTGATCACCTCAACCTACCACCTGTTCCTCTACCTGCGCCGAAGGCGACGGCTAGAGACACGGGAGCTGGAACTTCTCGCGCTGCCGGGGATCCTTAAGCACCCTAGGGTTTTTCTTTTCGTGTTTCTCTTGTACTTCTTGTAATCTTCTCCTTATATCAATGAATTTTTTTCTTTATAATTTTGGCTAAGTCTTTTGATCAATCTTTCGGTTTCCCAGTTGTCCCGAGCACTTTCGGTTAGAGGACTTTAGAAACGCGCTTCTTTTGTTTCCTCGTTGTCCCGAACTCTTTTGGTTTGGAGGCTTCGGAAGCATACTTCTTTTGCTTGTTTTTCCAGCTATTTTTCGGGCGATCTTGCGTAGTTGGTGAAGTTCCCTTGGCCAAATTTTTAGCTTACCCTTGTTCGGCCGTATTCTGTAGACTTTGCCCCCTGCCAACCTCGGGAGGAACAGGAGATTTCTGGGAGTGCATGCTTTGTCCTTGTTCAGCGATTCTTCTCAGACAGGAGAAAACTTTTTAGTACTCAGACGAATTCCTGGCTTGCACTATTTCTTGTCTGAAAATTCTAAGTATAGAATTTCTTGAAGGTGCCCAGGTGCCTTGTTCCTTAGTTTTTCTCCCTTCGGTGTTGCCGAGGTCGTATGCTCTCTTTCGGACCTCACAGAGCAAGGCTCTTTCCTGTTTGGCCGAAGCACCCCACGTGATGGTTTTTCGGGATTCGGCCTTTCGGAGAGCAAGATCTCCCTTCCGTATTCCTCTTGTCCTTCCATGCAGGTTCGCACTTATTGCCAATTTTCGCTGAAAAAACCTTTCTTTTGAGTTTGGCCGTTTCTCAGTGTTCATCAACTAGGGCGAGCTTAATTCTCACTCCGAGGTGATTTCTTCTTTTACCGGACACCTGTCGACCAAACTACTTTTGTAGGGATAATGGTCTCTGTAGTGACGGCTAGGGGTCTTCAGAGAACCATTCCCTGGCCTTCCTGCTGGCTGACTTCGTTTTCTCGGTTATCAAAGACTTTTCAGGCAAACACTAGATTGCCTTTGACGGATTCCGAGCCTTTGAGTGTGCGTGCTTCAGCCTTGTTCGGCGGGTAACCTGTGCAGGAGAAAAGAGAAATTTTTCTAAGTACTGTTTAGCTAAAAGTACTGTTTACCTAAAAATTCTTTTGAGGTATTTCTCAATTTTCTCCCTTTGATGCTGCCAAGCTGATGATGCTCTCTTTCGGACCTTGCCTTGAATCAGGAGAGGTCCTTTTGGTGGCCGAAGTTCTCCCCTAAGGTAGTTCTCGGGGTTGTGTTTTGGTCTTTTGGAGAATGAAGACTCCTTTTGTCGTTCGGGGCATTTTTGCGCCCACGGCCATCTTTTGCAGAGGAAACACTTCTCCAGAGTTCGTTCATGCTTCTAGGAGTGGCTCAAGTTCGGTTTCCCGATTTGCGGCTATTTTTTGCCGAGCATATCTCCCGAGCTCGTTCTTCCTTCCTCCGAATACTCGCGCTTTACTTGGTAGCTTTATTGCTCCAAGTAGGCACTGGCCTTTGTAGGCGAGTAAGGAAGGTTTTTTTTTTTTCCCTATAGTTTTTCGGAAAACTTGCTTGATAATTCCCAGCAGGAATTTTATCGGCCCTGCTGGACCTTCTCCTTTTGCTTCTTCCGACTTTTTCCTAGTCCCTTGTGCATACTTCTATTCGGGGGCTCCACTTCGGGGTTTCCACTTGCTCTGTTGATTAGAACTAAGCTAGTGAACCGAAATGTCATTTCACTCCGAAGTTTAATGGCAAACTTTTTGGCCTCCTTTGTCTAAAGACTGAAGCCCTTTATGCTGCTGGCAATAATGTGCCATCTCCGCGCATCATGTTCCTTTAAGCAGGCTTTTGTATGCTTTTTGCCTGCTTGATCAGTAGGGGCTTCGCCAAACGAGGTGGTTTACTGTTTTCTCGTAGCATTTTGCTTCAGGCTTTGTTGGCAGTGAACCGTATCTGCCGAGGGCTGAGGGCAGTCTCTCGGAATTCCCCACTCCGATGGGAGTATTTTGGGCATTTTATTCCGAAGGCCGTCTTTCGGGTGCTGGTGCATTTTTTGGCCATTCTCGCCCTTCTTGGGCGCGTCTATTCGCACCTCTTTTTGCGCGCTGCTCTGCACCTCTTTCTGCCGATGCCTCTCTATAATGGGCCTGAGCTTTCCTTCCAACGTTGTTCTTCCTCAATCAAGGAAGTTTATCCGGAACATTTTATGTACTTTTTGCCATTTCATCAGAATCTTTGGAAGATGGCTCTTTGCGGGGCATTTTCCTTCCCTTATCCCAGGTTTTTGTTCCCAATAATGCCGGACTTGGGTGATTCACAACTTTGTTGACCGAATATGCTAACTCAGGCGTTTTCCCCATCCTCGGGCCTCCGAAGTATCGTTCCAGTGTCGTAGTGTTTTTGCGCCTGGAACCCCTTTGGTCGAGAGTTTTTGTCTTTCGCCTATGTTCGGTCTTCGTCGGATTTCCCCTTTTTCTGTTTCTAGACTTTCGGAAATGGTCCGCTGTTGCCTGGGGTTACAATGTCCCCTCTGGACTTATGCGCGATGCAGTATCTTTGGAGTTCGGCGCACTTGCCCGTTTACTCTCTTCCCTCTGACGTCGCGCAGGGGTGACTCCTTTTTGGACGATGGTAGTGTGTCCGTTGGAGTAGGATCATAGTCTTTTTGCCTGTTTAATATCAACGCGTAGGCGTCTTTTCGGGGGAGTGGGTTCGGTGTTACTGTCTGAGGGACAGTAACCTTTCTTTGGCACGAACTCATTTGACGGGGGGGTCTGGACGGCACCGATTCTACCTTTCCCGTCTATCATATTTTGAGGGGAAGCACGTCCTTTGGGTATTCTCCCCACTGCTCTTTGTTTCCCCCGGAGCTCTTCGGTTACCCCTACTCCCCTCGTCGAAAGGATCGAGAGAGAAGACTTCAGCTCGACATTTGCACACGAACATCTTCGGCCTATCTACTGCAGTATTTCGACCACGGCGACGCGTGGGAAATTATGCAGGAAAGCCATGGTGATATCCGAAGGATGATAATCCCCGGGATGGGAAATCCCTGTTCCTTAATTGTTCGGCTGCCGGGCGAGTCTCCGGCGCGGACGGGGGCCTCAGGGAATCTTTTGCCCTTAGAACGCGAGTTTCTGACCACGGCGGCCTAAATAATTTCCCACAGACGGGGCCAAATGATGGCGTGGCGTTAGCCATCGTTTACGATCCCGCCGTGGCTCCGCGACGGGGGTGACAGGGACCTCCTGAGGAATTTCATAGGTGGCCGTCCTACGATGGAGAGCGGGGGCCATGAAGGATTTCCGGTGCAGGAAGGAGCCTGAAAAAGTTGACATCTTCAAGCGGTTCGGCCTGAAATATACAGAAAACAGGGGTTAGGAGGTCCCCGGAGCGGTTTTCCGGGGAGGAGCCTCCGACGCCCAAGTCAGTGCCTCTAAATAGCAAAGAATAGGCATAAAATAGACTGGCTGGGAGTATTTTTCTGGCATGCACATAAGGAGAAGCATCACGCCAGAGGCATTTTTCTGGCATGCCTAGAGGAGAAGAGAGGAGAAAACTGGGACTCTGGAGTATTCTCCAAAGCTCCTGTCCAGCCCCCCCCCTTGCCCAGAGTTTTTCCTGCTGTAAATAGGAGAAAATGAACCCTCCTGATCGTGACACGTGTATGGACGGATAGGATCCGTACCTCTTAAACAGGAAAGTGGTCAGCCGTGTGCAGGCTTTCTCGGGCAATGGTTTGTCGAGAATCGTGTCTCAGTGTGCCAGAGCACGGACTACAGTGGCCTGTCAGAATGCTTGAGGTCAACGTCTAGGACGTACGGGCAAATATGTCAGAGACTCCTTCGTATCACCCATCATCCCTCCGAGGTCCCTCCGGCCGACGTTACCTTTTAGGTGGACGAGAAAGGACCTCTCCCCGGGGTGACACCGTTTCTTCGGGATGTTCTCACTCTTCCGAAGTTGGTTCATTCGTCCTCTGATGGGGAGGCGATACAGTAACTTTCCGAGGTTGGTGCGATGGGTCTTCCGAGGTCGGATATGTCTGGCGTTTGGCCCCTCCTCCGAAGTTAGTGGCCAAGACCATGGCACTTCGGCCATCAGACTGAAACCCTTGCATCTAATAGAGGCATATATCATTTTAAGGAAGATCATGACCTTCAAGCAAAATTTGCATCTCTAGCTAGAAAGGTTGAGGTATTAGAAATGAAGAAAACTGGTCACTTAAAATCTGTTGAAGAAATTGTTTGTCACATTTATGAGATCAATAACCATCCCACTAGCAATTGCCCAACTTTGCCCTCTTTCAAAGAATGTTTCCACGAATAAGTCAATGTTTTGAACAACTTCAAGAGGCCAACCCAAAATCTATACTCGCAAACTTACAATCTTGGTTTGAGGAATCATCCAAATTTCAGTTGGAGAGGTGATAATCATGCTCAATCGTCACAACCACCTTTGCACACCTAACAAAATTTTCAACAATCTCAAGGGTATGCACATTATGTTCCTCCTTTTAGGAAAAATCTTGAAGAAACATTGCATTCATTCATTAAAAAGCAAAAGTCCATCAATGCTTAAACAAGTGAAAACCTGATTGATTTGAAAGATACTCTTGCAAAATTTGCATCTGCACTCAACATTCAGGAGAAAGGATAATTTCTTTCTCAACCACAACCAAATCCCATGTGAAAAAGCAGGAGCATATCTCTACTTAAATAGTTCATGGTAGATGTGATGATATGAAAATTTGAGAATGAGAAATTTGATGGGAACAATTTCTCATTATAGAAGCTAAAGATAAAAGCTATCTTGAGGGGGAAAAAATGGTTGTCTAACTACTAGCAGCCGAATATCCCTAGATTTCATGTATGACAAAAAGTGGAATGAACTTGATAGGAATGTTATTACAGACCTTCATCTGGAATTAACAAATGGAGAACTCTTAAGCATCAAGAAGAAGAAGACAACAACGGATATTAGGGATCATCTCAGCAAATTGTGTGAGGCCAATTCACTCTATAGCAAAATTTCCTTTAAAAGGAAACTCTATACTTTTTAGGTGGAAAAATTTACTATAATGACAAACACATAAACACTCTGTGTGATACCTCCATATTCCATATAGGATAATAGTAGGAAGTCTTATGTGGATATATAGACACAAGTTCTAGAACATAAGCACTTAGTGCTTATCCTTTTGCAAAGGATAACCCATATGGTGTGGGCAGGTGTTTTATTGACTGGTTTTGAACTTGGGTCATTACAGATGGTATCAAAGCCAACCCAGAACTGCGATGATGTGGCGTATTGGGTGTACACATGCATCATCTACCGAGTTGATTCTGGATTAGATAGATTACTTGGCTGGGGGCCAAGTGATCAGATTAAAGAGGTTACTCGTCTAGGGGATAATGTAACCCAATATACCCCAATGAGGATGTTTGGTACATAAGAGGGGGAGTTTGTAACTCCTCCATATCCCACATGGGTGAATTGTGGGAAACCTTATGTGGATATATAAGCTCCAGTTCCATAACATAAATACCTAACGCTTATCTTTTTCTAAAAAATAGCCCATGTGGTGTGATCAAGTGTTCCATTGACCAATTCTGAGCTTGAGTCGTTAACAATGGTATCAGAGCAAAAAACTCTTGCTCCTTCCTATCTGTGACAACCTTCGGAGCTATAGGTCTAATCAGCCAGGTAATTAGTTAATTTAATAAATTAACACTTTAGATAATTTATTTGCAAGTCAAGTCTCGGTGTTAAATGGCCTAATAGCTTAAAAGAAGTAAAAATTGATTATTTAAATAGGCTGGACAAAGAAGGGCATTTTGGTCATTTTACATAGTGACCCGTTTTTATTTCATGGTTGAATAGAGCTTCAGAAAATATTAAATTTAAGGTGTCACGGTTTTTTCGTAATTTCCGCTTTATCATCGTGAATTGACTAGATTGTCTATAAGTGGTTTATGTGTAATCCTGAAAAAATGAGGGATAAAATTGAATATAGCTGAAAGGCTGAGACTGGCCGTGTAATTAATTCTATGAAGCAATGAGGTGCGACAAAATGCTGGGTTTGGTCCTAATATTTTTGTCCAGTTATAGAGAAGGCCCCAATGTACTACTGAGTACAAAGAAGGGACTAGGTGCGTGACATGTGCACCTTAAACCAATTTAAGTTGACTTGGTCCATTCTTTCACCCGGCCATCTTCCTCCTTCATCTCCAGACCACCAAACCTCTCTTTCTCTCCAAACACCATAGCCAACACCAAATCCAAGCTTAATCCATCAAATTCAAGCACAAATAATCAAGATTTTGAAGGAAAATCAAGTTTTGTGCTATCCTAAGCTAGGATTTCTTGCTTCTTGTCCAAATAAGTTTGATTCTATTATTTCCCTTGTTTTTTAACTTCAATTTAGCTCTTTAAATTCTGAAAATTAATGTTAGACTTGGTTGTTAAGAGAAATCAAAGGTGCTCAACATGTTTAAAAGTGTTCATGAGCTCATCCATGGTTAGTTTTGTTCCTATGGTGTAGATTCCATCATCTTTGGATTTCTAGTACTGTTCATACAATTTTTCTGGCAGAAATCATGGCTGGGATGGTTGTTTGATATGTTTCCTAGCTTTAAGATGTAATTTGAAATGCAAATGAGCTTAAAACCAAAAAGAACTAAAGCTGGAATTTTGGTGTAGCTAAAACTAGGAGTGTTGTGCTAGGTGTGGTTTAATTCTTTTATAGCTAGCCATAATTTCGTGTTCCAGGGGTTTTGGTAGCTCAATAAGGTTGGTCTCTTACTTATGAACTAATATTTGAAGGCCAGGAAGTTGGAGAATAGGTGCTGGGCAGTGAATTAACCATCGGAACCATATTATGCCTTAAGGTGAAGTTTTGGAGCTGCTGAATTTGTAATTACTTCCAGAAATAAACTGTATTATTTCAGTAATTTTGGTGGCTGCTGGTTGTTATAATCTTGCTTATACACTAGTATACAAGTCATAAAAAATAAGAGAGCAAGATTTGGGCTGTATTTATGCTATTAAAAGTGTAAAGAACCACAAGATAGGCAAACCGGAGACAGAAAAATCTGGGTTGTTGGTGGGTGTTTTAGGGGCTGTTTACAAGTGTTAAAATTGTTAAATTGTACTTAAAATGATCAATATATGTGCTGGAAATAAGCTACTAAAAGAGGACCCAAGTTTGGGTTGAAACCAAGACAAAAAGGCTAAGTGCTTGAAGCTTGCAAACTAAGTTATCTAAGGTAAGGGTTATTTAATTTGTATGCTTATGTGTTAAATAAATTTGGCTATGATACTTGTATATCAAGTGGCCGAATTATTGATAAATTTAACAAGCATATGATTTGAGTATTGATGACTATTTGAGAAGCTTATATGGTTGGGTTTGGTATGAAGCCAAACTATAAAATGCATATGAAGTGTGTAAGTGCATATTTGTAAACTTGTATCTATAGGCAAAAAAGACCTTAATATAGTCTAATTTATGGTGAGTATGATGGGTTAGGAACCTACAATACCTAAGGTCACCATGATTGGCTAAGACCTGGGTAGACCAAAGAGGAGGAAGTGTCCTTAACCACTCACGAAATTTTACAATTCTAGCACTAACACATGTACTAAATAAGCAAAAGTTCACTTATGTACATAAAATAAGGGATATTGGCAAATACTAAGAAGCTTTCAAAATAGTATTTGTATGGACAAGTTGGACTTGTCAATTGCAGGACAAATGGATAAAGGAATTGTGGGAACTAGTTACTCCCATAATTATTGGCCAATAATATGAGTTCCTAGCAATATGATTTGAGCTCAAGTGTATGAGGCATACATATATAGACATCCTCATGGATATTATGCAAAGTCTTATATTGTCATTTTCTTGCCGATTATAACCCTTACTGGAAACTTTTGGTTCTCATATCCCTTATATATTTTATGTGCAGATACTGGTGGACCTAGGGCTAATAACTAATAAAAGAACTGGTTATTCGTATTTTAATATCAAGTGTGCAAAAGTTAATTAATATTGTACATTGTTGTTAAGTTTCTTTCTTGCAGGTTCCTAATTACTGGAATACTAACTTACTAGCCTTTATTGTATAGAGGCAAGGAACAGAGAATACCTGAACACTGTAGTGACCCTTTTTTGGCAGTGTAACTCATGTGGGATCGGATTCCCAGATTCTCAGTGTGTAGCATATGTATAACACGTTTGTGTATGGTGTATATATATGTGTGCAGAAGTTATGCCTCTGGTAAATGCTATAGAACTAATGGTTGTGTTCCCTAGTAGCTTGTATGGATTCACAATGCATAATAGTATGTTTTATATAAATGCAAGTTTGAAGTGCTAGCCAGCTGCATCGATTATATATTATTTTTATAGTCATTGACCTACAGCCATAGTAAGGCATAGTATCAAACAGTATTGCATTAAGGATTTAATCAACTAGCAAGCCCACTAAGGAAAAATTTACATAGGCCTAACATTGCATGAGTGTAAGGTTCCTTGGGTCCTATATGACTAAGATGAGATTAAGGTTCAAGGCCTGTGACACTATCCTTCATGGCCTCAGAGAAATATCGGCTATAGAAAGTCTGCACGAAAGTCTCACAAGCGATATATCCACCCTCAGTCTTCAGAACCCCTGGTCGAGTAGCCCCCTACCTTGTCTGTGCCTCCTCAACCAAGCTTAAAGTGGCTCAATCCATCTTGTCTTCATCATGAATTCTTAAAGCTAAAAGTGTCTTTTCTGAAGCCTTGATCCACTCCTTAGTTTTGATAGGGTTAACCCCACTAGCATACTCACCAGTTAGCCTTTTGAACTGCTTAAGCAGATTGGCCCTATTCTGACATCTAGCTGGGGCATGGACCTGCTGCTGTTGCTCATTTAGATTTTGGAAGTACTGACCTAATGCAATAACGGTTTGATGTAATGGATCATCATTGGCCTGTTGACCAAGATTTTGGGCTTGTTGCCCATGATTTAACACATCCTGTACATGCACTTAAGCATGCTGACCTCGGCCCCGTAGAGGTCATCCTCAAGCAGGATGCTCATATGGGTCCATGACCTAAAAAGAGAAAGGTATAGTCCAACGCAGTTAAACAATTTTGGAAGTAACTTTTAACTTAAAACACTAGGCAAGCTTCTAGGTAACTTCTTTCTCATTTAATCATTAACTTAATTGGTATATTATTTTACTAGTCCCTTTATTGAAAGCCAAGTTGTCAACTTTTGTTTCTAACCTTGCCAATATATTACGCTCAATTATGGAAACTTTCCAAAACCTACCCAAGGTCTCTAACTTAGGCAAACAAACATGAATCGTTCTTATCGAGTGAGGTCGCTGCCTTCCTCGAATCTGGCTCTGGTACCAAACTGTAACGACTCTTGTTTAGAACTGATCAACGGAACACCTACTCGCACCACATGAGCTATCCTTTGGAAAAAGATAAGTGTTGGGTGCTTATGCTCTGAAACTTGAGCCTATATATACATATAAAGCTTCCCACAATTCACCCATGTGGGATATGGGGGTGTTACACTCTGAATACTTTATTTTCTCAATTCACATAAATGGGGGTAAAATATAACATTAAAAGCATGTAAAACTTATACTCCAAATTTTACCAAATTCCTATGATCAATTTGTTATGAACTTGGCAAATAATGTTCTATCTAACTATCTAGTATTCGAGGATGTTGAAGTTGTTGTCTTATAAAAAAAAAAATTGGCCCAATAACAAGGTGGATAGGCATATTACTTTGCAACAAACATCAACCTTATTAGTAATGAGAGGAAGATCAATGGAGTATGGCCAAGTTGGTAGTCACAGTCATGGTAAATTAAAAAGTAAAAAGCATTTGAAATTTCATTATTATGGCAATAATATTCACTTGGAGAAGGATTGTTGGAATAAAAATTGGAATCCTCAAGAAAACATTACAAGCATATCGGATGATGGAAATATACTATGAACCAGCAATAACATCATAAAGCAAAAAAAAAAAAAGCTTCAAGGATTATTGGTATGAAAACCATCAAGCTAACCGTGTATCATGGTACAATTGGTACTATTATTTAAGTGCAGGATTTTGGAAGGCCAGTGGCCAAAAGCCAAAAAAAAAAGGAAAAAATATCTGAATTGCAAATAGATAATTGGATGATTTTTGCTGCAAGCTTGAAATTGAGCACAAGATCATGAAACGGTGCACTTGTACTTATAAAGTTTAATGCATCAAGCTCAAGAAGCAAAGTTTCTCTAATGTTTGAATAGCACCAAGTGTATATCTAAGTGGTTTAAAGTACTCCACAAAATGTTGGGTGTTCCCTATTAAGAGAAAAGTAGATGTTTCTATAGTCTTCAAAGTTTCAAAGTGAAAATATGTTGATGGCTTAAGGGGTATCACATGTGAGATCTCATTATGCATAAAGTTTTCATAAGCAGAAACGGTATCTTTATAAAAGATAGGCAAAAGAGGATGAGGTAAATGAAAGCACTTCAGAGATTAGATGTTACAAGTGGAAAATGAAGTTAAAATCTTCTCCAGAAATTTTAGAGCATGAGATATCAAATCCACTAGAGCGAGTCATGCAATACTAATGTTGAATGGTTATGCTTGGAAATAAGGAATTAACTCATTTTCTCAAGTGGTATGGCTTATTAGAGTGCAGGTAGTCCTAATGATATTTGCTAAGTTTGATTTACATCTAGAGCAATTAAGTGAAAATAGTTGTACTTCTTAATGAAAAAAGACATTTTGTAAGATCCAGTTAGAAGAACTTGCCGGAAAAAAAAAAAAAAAGAAAACTTGGTTTGACTGGTTGAAGAAATCTTTGTACAATTGAAGTGGGTACTACTTGTATAAGAGATTTTATTCCCTTATAATAAGCCTTGGATACAATAGGACACTGTGTAAAATTTTTTATAAATTTTAAAAATTTGATGAAAAACTTATTGTATGTGAATAGCATGGTGGAAGCAAGCCCAAACAATAATCGTATTAAAGGCATAGTTGGGTAAGAATTTCAAATGAAGGACTTAGGAACCAACAAACAAGAGTTTTAGGATGCAAATTTAATAACATAGAAAAAAACACAAAGATTTGGCACACAAGTTTTAGCCAATTTTTATCCTGCTTTTTGTTAATTTCAAAGTATTTTCCAATCCTAGCAATGAAGGTTGAAGGATGAAGATGTACAAAGTATATTGTGCACAAGCAATGGATGTTTAATATTTGCTAGAATTTGTAAGATAACTGGAATTGCTCATATAGTGGGAGTGATTATTCAGTACAAGATGGATCATATAGAGAGTATTGGAATGTTGTAAAAAGGATCCTAAAATGCATAAGAGGAACCTCATTTGTTGCTATATGTTGAGGAAGAATAGACTTTTGTTGCAATTATGGCTATGTCAGCAGCTAAAACAGAACTGTTGGTCGTCCGAATGCTTGATAAGGTATGAGCAACATAAAAATGACATGATAGCAAGATTGGTGTTAAGATATGATTGTTGGTAGTCAAATCCTCAAGTGGGGGATTGTTAGCCTAGCCATTGTTTCTGACATAGGCTAGTTATAGGCTTGAGAAAATTAATAAATATAGTTGGCAGATGAGGAAGCTCCAATTAATGCATGAAGACTGTGAGAGCAAGCCATAAAGCAATTATAACCTTAGAAAATTGGCAAATCTAGTTGACATGTAAGGAAGCTTCAATTAATGCATGCAAACTTTGGAGCAATTCATCTTAACTAGAGGTGTACATTGGGCCGGTCCTGACACGGCCCAGCTCGGGACGAGCACGCGTCAAGCTCGGCCCAGGCTCGGTCAATCCCGGCAAAGCACGGGCCCGGTTAAAGACCGGCTAACTGTGGGCTAGTTATGGGCTTGGAAAAGAGGAGGGTTGGAAGTGGGCTCGGCACGGCCCAGGAAGGAGTTGGGCCTAGAACGGCACGGCGGCGGCGCAACGGTCACCTCCCCCTCAACGTTCCGAAAATTTCAAAAAAATGTGCAAATTACACAATTAGTCCTTCTATCGGTTGGCAGCCATTTTTTGACCCCGGAAATTACATTTTTGCCCCCTCCAACAACTATTTTGTAAGGGTTTTTTAGGTAAAAAAAAATAAGGTCTTCCCCTATAAATAGGGAGGCCATTTCCACCATTTCTTCACACCAATCTTAGCAATCTCTCCTTCTCTACTACTATATTCTCTCATTTTTTTGAAGCACTCAATATTATTTTGTTCATTCTCAATCAATTCTCAATTACTTTCAAGGCTCATGATCTGCTTAATTTTTTGTCACACAAATGGCATCAAGAGGAAAGGCAAATGCCTCAAGCTCTTCATCCCGCACCGGTTTGAGGTCATTTTTTCGTGGCCTTTCCTGACTGGCGACCTGTGGGACTCATATCCAACAAACTGATGATGACAAGCAATTCGATATGAGTCAATACGACTTGGGGCTCGACGATCAACTTTCTGATGATGACGTTGAGGAGGTGGAGCCAACGGCAGCAGGGAATGTTGGTGGAGGAGATGGTTCTAAACAAACCCCGACAAGCCATCAAGTCGAACTTCCGCCACAAAGTAAGACGTCGAGGCTCACCTCATGGGTTTGGGAGCATTTTGACCAAGTTTTTGAGAAGGATAGTCATGGAAACGATTCAAGGTTCGCACATTGCAAGCAAAAGCTCTCGCACAAGAAGAACGCTGGCACAGGAACACTGAGACGTCACATGGAATCAAAGCATCCGACTTTATATCCAGATGCAGCTATAAGTACCGGCGGTCAGACACAGCTTGCAAGTAGTGCTGGCGGATCAGGTATTTTTAAATTTAATCAAAAAGATTGTAGAGAAGGCATGGTAGAATGGATGATGTTAACTGAAAAACCATTTACACAATCGGAAGATAGACACATGGAAAAATGGATTACATCATACTTAAACCCTGCTTTTAAAAGAACATCTAGGACTACTGCTAGAAGGGAGACATTTAAAATTTATGAAGCTGGTAAATCAAACTTACAAGCATACTTCTCTGCTTTTGATCATTCTATCTCATTTACTAGTGACATGTGGACTTCACCACTAGGACAAGATTATTATTGTATAACTGCACATTGGATTGATGATAGTTGGGTCATTCAAAAACGTATCATTGCATTTAAGTGGATGGAGGTCGATCATACTGGTTGGAACATATTCAATGTAATTTCAGAAAGTTTAAAAGAATTTTTTTGTCATGACAAGGTTTTTAGCATAACATTTGATAATGCATCAAACAACGATGTCGCGGCTGAGACATTGAAGGAATCACTAGAACCTGTCTGTGATGTCGCATTTTTTCATATTAGGTGTATATGTCATATTTTAAACTTAGCTGTCCAAAAAGGTCTTCAAGTTTTGAGTAATGAAATTACTCCAATTAGGTGGACAATCCATTATTTTAAGTCAAGGACCAAAGTTTCTAAAGAGTTTAAGCAATATTGTCTAGAAAATGGCCTCGATTTTAGTTGGAAACATTTTAAACTTGATTGCCCTACCCGATGGAACTTCACTTACAAGATGTTGATGGATGCGATGCCATTTACTGCACACATGACATGTTTTATAAATGTCAGAGAAAAGAAAACGATTTTAAAACAAGAGATGTGGGATAAACTGTCAAAATTGGTTGCTATGCTGCGATATTTTTATAATGCCACTGTTTTTTGCTCCGGTGTATGCTATCCCACATTGCACAAAGTTTTAATGCATATGGTCAACATTGCATGAGTTTTTAATCAATACAAAGATGACGAGTTCTTAAAAGACACAATTAGGACCATGAAAGATAAATGGATTTTATATTTCAGTACTATACCCCCAATCTACTTACTTGCATCTGCACTAGACCCGACCGTAAGAATCACGGGTACGCAACAGCTACTTGAGGGTTATTATAGTTTCTTAGAAATGACACATATTTCTGCTCATGCTATAATTGCCTCTATTGATGAGCACTTGCGAGAGTTATTTAAGATATATGCCAGTCGGCATAAGGATAAGGTTGCAAACACTACTTCATCTACAATTGGGTCTTCATCATTGTCGGGCTCATTGTCATTCAATCCGGCTGAACAATTCCTCAAACGGCCCCGTGCTGCCGCATCCGGTCTTACTGAAGTGGACGCATACCTTAACCTTGTTTGGGAGAATAGTGAAACCGACATTCTAGACTGGTGGAAAGCAAGAAGTAACAAATTTCCAATACTCTCCATCATTGCCAAAGAAGTTCTAGCTGTTCCCGTCTCAACCGTTGCATCGGAGTCCGCTTTCAGCACTGAGAAGCGTGTCATTTCAGAGAAACGCGCAAGGTTATCACCAGATGCAGTTGAAGTTTGTATATGTAACCGTGATTGGGGTCTTGCAGCTTTAAGATTACAAGACAACAAGAGTTCTGACGAGGAAAACCCCGATGAGATAGATGCTTAAATTCACTGCTTGCTTATTATTTACTTACTTTGTATTTGATCTGATTTTGCTGTTTAGCACAGATCCTACCTTTTATTTTGCATTTAATTTTATGGAACGTTTCGCTATTGAGTAATGTAAAGCCCGTTCCATGGTATGTAAGTGCCGTTTGGCTTTAAAATTAATAAAAGTTTACACCGATGGTGGTGTTTTACTCTTAAAACAAGTAATTATACAAAATATAAAGATAAGCTTAGAATAACTATTAATCTAGTTCTTCTATTTACTCTATTGATCCCCAAATTTTTTTTTTGTTGGTTTATGTACTATTTTCTAAGATAAGACATTGATGAGCATAATTTGTTATCTTTATCTCTAATTTTTTTTGTCATTATTTTATTTATTGTCTTGTAAAGTAAAATCTTGGTAATCATGGTTTGTTTCTTTAGTATGAAGAAATAACTTTAGTCCTTAAGGTTTTAATAATCGACTTAATAAAGGCTAAAAAAAATGGTTTAACTCAAAATCAAATATATCATAGTTTCCAAACTTTTTGGTCAATTTCTTACCTTTTATTTTTATTTTTATTAGGTTATGATTTAACCTTTGATTAATTAACATAAATTCAACATAATGTTGTATTTCATCATATTTTTTCATTATTGATGATAGAGATTTTTATAATGAGTTATTTACTTTAAAAGATCCATGGTTCAATAAAGTACTTTGGTCCATAATTGTTAAAATTGAAAATTCCATATTATAACTATTACTCTAAATCTTCTATTTCCTCTCTTGGTCCTCAAGCTTTTCTTTTTCAATTATTGTTTTATGTACTATTTTAAAAGGTAAAACATTAGTTACCAAAAATTTGTTCTCTTTAACATACCGACAATAATATTTTTATATTGTTTTATTTTAATATCAATTTGTAAAAATATAAAATAAAATTAAAATTAAAATTAAAATTAAAGACTAAAAATTAAAAATTGAAACTAAAACTTAAAATTAAAATAAAAATTACAATTTTAAAATTTAAAAATTAACAGGTCAGCTCGGATTCGGCCTAGCTCGGCACGGGACCGGGTCAGGCCCGGCACGGACCCAGCACATGTCAACCCGGGCTATGCCCGGGCCCAAATATCTTAGGCCCAGGACCGGACCGGCCGAGCCTGTCTGGCCTGCTGAACATCAATAATCTTAACTTCGCCTATAAGTAGGCATTTGATGCCCAATTGATTTTATCCCAAGATATCATTTCTAAAGCTCTTTAAGAGTATCATATTTAGAGATTAGAAAGTTTGGTTATTTCTCAAATTTTAAGAGAATTGTGTTTCCGTAAACTAAAGAGGTCCAAGCTTTTTTACCCTAATAAATTTTCTACACAGAATCTATGTGTTCAAGTTTCCTTGTTCTATTCTCTTAAATTTATTAATTATAACTTGCTCTGCTCGAAGCCTAATTTTCTAACACTAACAAGAAGGTGCTTCAAGCACTTCAAGACAAGATACGAACACATCCGACCTTGGGGGAGAAGGTTAAATAAGCGAAGGTGGTATGGAACAATAGCTTGATTCTAAAACATAGTTTCATTCTTTGGTTGGTAAACACCAAGGGACTCCAATGTAGGAAAAATGGAAGCATTTGGGAATTACGAGTCCAAACTGCTGCTGCCTTTACGGTGAAAGAGAGGAAACATATAAACATCTATTGTTTGGATATAGATTAACCAGTGATGTTTGGAAGAAGATTAAGTAGTGGTGGAGAGTGAGAAGATGACCTTGCAGATGTTGGGAAGAAATTTTTTGGTTGAACAAAAATTTTAGTAGCAAGTCAATGATTTTGAGAGTTCTTAAAATAGCTTTTGTTGCCATAGTTTATCATATTTAGCGTGATCATAACATTAGATGTTTCAAGGAGATTTTCTGTGCAGCCTAATAGGTTGCTAATGAAAGTTATGTTTGATGTTAATTTGTGTGCATGTAAGTCAATCAGAATTGGTGAAAAGACATTGTTATATGGACGTATTGTTGTTTCGACTCTCCTTTTGCTTAAGTTTACGATTATCCAAAAAGTATATATTAACAATATGTGTGTTCACTATTTGAGTAATTATTATACTACTAAAAATATTTATAGAAAATTGAAGATTAACTATTTAGAGAAGAATTATAAATAAGAAAATCATAATCATGAACTAATCAAGTAAAAGAAAATAAGCAAAATGATCTTATAGAATGGTTTGTTGTTGAAAAGAAATTATTATTATAATAATTTTTCAATAATATAAATTGTATTAATATGGGTTATGCCAGCTTTAGAATCCAAAATAGGGTAAGCCTATATGCATTATTTATATTTCAATACTATCTTTCATAGTATAAAATAGGTATGAATAGGTCAATCTTTGATTCCTATAGAACTAAAGATATGTATAAATTGAATAATAAATATGTAAGAACTTAATATGTAAAAAAAATGAGGGATATATAAAAATTTTGTGAGACATGTACAAACACTACAAGATAAATGCCATATACTGACACATTTTTCCACTGACACGCATTAAAACGTCAATATATATGGGTAACACTGAGAGAAAACTTGTGTCGGTACATATGCTAATCCTAGGCTGACACTTTACATCTGCAAGTCGGTACATGTTTTATTTATACTAACACTATATTATGATATGTCAAAATATGTACATGTTATACCAACTATTATATTCATAGTGTTGGTACATTCCTGTTCCAAAATCTAAAAAAATATTTGTATGTGCCTATATAAGTCAATAAAAAAATTTATGTATTATTTGATGGGTATACCCTGCCTTAATTTTTTATAAAATTTCAAAGAAAACAGAAAAGAAAGATAAGAAAATCCCAAAATTCCCTATCTTTCACGCATTAGAACAATGCCCTGCTTATTCTCGTTGTTTGAATTAGTTGCTCTTATGATTTGACTGTAGTGCCTTTCTTGATGGTCTCATTCTCATCCTCTCTTGGCAATCTTATATATGTCGTATTGAAATGAGATCACAGAAATATTACTAATATATTCAATTGTATATATGACTTTAACCCTTGATCTTAAAAACAAGATTGAATGTGTCAAAATGTGCTTCCTTCCAAATTAGTGATGTATATAAATCAAATAAAAAAATTTATATGAATCCTATATATAAAGAAAGTAAGAGATACTATTAAAGAAAACACAGATAAGGGATATGTACAAATCTTAACGGGCCTATACATAAGTAAAATCCTACAAACTATTGTTTATATATTCAACTGTATGTATGACTTTAATTTTTTTAAATATTTTTATTAACATTATTTCAATACTCACATAATTTATATTATGTGTACATAAATTTATATTTATTTAAACATATTATTTATATTTTATTACAACTTATGCATAAATTTATATTTTCTAAATGAAATGGAAATTAGGTTTTTCAAAAAAATTAAAAAAAATTAGTAGTAATACCACATTAGTAATGTGTACAAATCAAACGACATATATGTGTAAACCTAATGTATAAATTAAATAAGGTTGGAGATCTACTCCAACCATATAAGATATATTTACAAATAAGGTCACAAAACTATTACTAAATATAAATGATAGGTGTGAACATGGCCAAACATGTTTTCTGCAAAAACTAGAGCTATGTATAAATCAATGATAGCTAGGTTCTAAATTTATAATTACAAGCATGTTTGGCCATATTCACACCCATCATTTATGGCCAAATAGTTTACTTTTATAGGTAAAACATTAAATATAATCATTTTTATTTTTTCCAAGGTTGAAGGCCTACTAATTCTATTTTTCTTAGAATGAAATAATTTAAACATAGTAGAGTTTGTAATTTCATGCTAAAACAAGTAGAGAATAGCCTTTTTTTTTTTACTTACATTGACACTTCTATTAAGAATTAACATGACTTATTTAAAACTTTTGAACTAAACTTGGTTTTTGAAGTTTAACTATAAGGCAACTGATACATAATTTGAGAGCTAACATAACCAATTACTTAAATTACAAGAGCTTCCGTTGTATTAATCCATGATTTTAAGATAAGAGAGAAGAAAGACAAAACAAATGTGTTTATAATGAGTGACTCAAATTTTTATTTCAGCATTTTCTTTTGGTAAAGATGTTAATGTATTTAATTTTTTTTTCAAGATTTCTATTTAGAATAGTAGGATCCAATAGACAATTCAAGTGGGATCCACACTTAATTTTACGCACATTTTACTCACATTTTTAAATAAAAGTTTGTTGGCACCACTTTCATCCACATAAACCTACCTTTAGTTGCACCCACTATCTAGCCTAGTCACTATAATCTCCACCCTTCCATCTGCCGCAACCACCTCACCCCGGCATTCCCTTTTGACTCACTATAATCTCCATTGTTCATTGGTCACTAAATTTTCCCCTCCTACTTGTGAATCAAAAAGAAGTACAATCGACCATGGTAGGTTGATAAGGGAAGAGCAAAGAACACAAACAATATTATTACAATTGATTAGTGGTAGAATGATAATTTTAGGGGTTGAGTGCATGAAGGTAGGGTTATCTCAAATAGTTTCCATCCAAAATATATAATAAATTTTGTAAGGGTAAAATTCACAAACAGTTCATAGCCTTTACTCATTGTTCTCTTTTAGTCCTAGCATATTGATAATTAGGTTTTGGTCTTAAATATATTAAAATTGTTATGTTTTGATTAATAGATGAAATCCATTAATTTTAAGTAACTATTTAACATTAATTTTAAAAATACTAATTTAAAATATTTGATAATTGGCATACCATAAATTTAATCTATGGAACAAGTTTTTTACCTTATGTTAATAATTCGTATTAGTACTTGTTTTCTTTTTAAATTAAATAAATTCAATTTACTAAGAGGAAAAGCTAATGATTTAAATTGTCTATTAGCTATCAAAAAAATTACTAGTAGAAACTTACTAGATAATTTACACTACAATTTTAAAAGTTAACATAAAAAAAATATTCTAAATTAATGAATTCCATTAGAGGACCCAAACAAAACATTTTCAAGATATTTATGAAAATGACATTTTTAATAGGTATTAGACAAAAAATTAAAAAAGTCGATAGATTAGAAAGTAAAAGAAAACAACTACAAGTATTTTGGGAATGAATGGAGTAATAATATAATATAAGTTAGATAAGTGGGTAACATGATACAACTTTACAAGTTACAACTCATAAGTGACCTAGCCTTTACCTTGCTCGCTGAGTGTCCCTAACCCGATTAAAAGATTTCATTCCGACCCTTATGTGGACAAAACTCATTTAAATGGATGGAAAACACCATGTTAACGCTTATGTGGCACCGGAATGTCCATGCTGGCCCAGTAAGTAAACTAATGACTCCTACTTGGCTGCTTTGGCATGAAATTTTCCCTCCAAAAGAACTTTTGTGATTTTGTTGGCAGGTGAAAGCATGTAATTGCGTCTGCCCACCCTCATCCACCACAAAAATGAGAACATAAAGAGCCATAAATTGGGAAGAAGGAAGAAACTGAAGATCTAAGGATTTATTTACCCTTTTACTGTTATGGTCGTTTCTAATCGAGCATAAATAGAGGGAGCAATGCCTAAGATCTGTTCGTGTGCGACTCCTGCAACCCTGCTAACATCGTGGATAAAAGTGTAGGGTTTCAGGAGTAAAACAAGTGCACGGAAAGTAACCAAAACCCTCCAAGATCCAAGTGAAACAAAGTAAATCGGGTGTTCAAAATTTTTACCTAGTTGGCTGAGATCTTTCACCCAACAGTTGAGCCGAATCACAAAGACTTGAACAATTGACATGTTCAAGCTTTCTATGGTATCCACACGAACCTCTCAGGTCACCACGCCTCCACCACGAATGTAGATGTGTTTCCTTTGTGCCTGCAGTGCTAGCTTGCATCCTCCATGGAAAGGCAAGATGAGAGTGCGGCTAAAACCTTTTAGAACCCTTTTGATTTCATGCTTCTTGGGATGCTAGGGTTAGGGCTCAAAAATCTATACTATATGATGTATATATAGTGATGCTTAACTTCCAAGCCTAATGGGTTTCAAAACCTTAATCCAATTAGGTTTAATTTCAGGCTTAATAATGGCTCAACGTTTGAGCCAATTATTAATTTGAAATTATCATGAAACCAAAACCAAACAATTTGTCCCATGTACTCAAATAATCCAATGGCTCTAAGTGTGTGACCCTATAAGCTCCTACCACATTAGCAATGATCATAAATCACATTTATAATCATAAACAATGAGCAGTGTCTAGCAACACATCATTGCTACCTAAGTGACAATATAGTTGGTGATTCGACTAAACCTTTATGATCATTATTAGTATATGTCATTGTCCCTTTATCTAAGATATCAAGACCAAGCACAAGACATGGAATGTGACACTCTCGTATAGACCAATCTATGGTTTTTTAAATCCCAAGTAGACTAACTTAAACTGATGCATTGATATCGTATACCAATTCATTCGACCATGGCCAAGCATTTTCTTAGTCTCACTCTATCAATGGGCCCAAAGATATTATTTCAATATATAAGATGGACAAATTTCTTTTTGACCAAACAAATCCCTCCACATAATATATGACTTACCCAATGACTACTTTTATGTTCACTCAGTTACGAGCAACATACATTAGTATCAAAATACATAACTCACATGTAGGGAACCTTGATGATCTCACGTCAAAGAACTACATACACCATGATCACTATGGGAAATACTTATGACACTCATAGAATGATCCATATAGCATTCTCTTGATGGGTCAGCTCAATACACAACGTTTCCAATTTGTACCCATTTGTAAACTACATATCTCATATTAGTCTCAACATTTGCTAGTCTTTGTGTACTATTACAACCCACTTCACAATAATACTAAAACAAGGACATTTAAAAATATCATTATTTTAGTATTCTAATTATGTTTGATTACGTTACACTGAAACAAATAACAAACACAATTATTGGAATGATGCCTTAATAAAATATCACAATTCAATATGCAAAATACAATCATCTCATGATTGACTTTGGGTACAACACTAACAATAAGCTAATCCAGGACGAAGGTTCCTAAGATGCAGTAATTATAAGGAGAAGAAAGATTCCAGAAACTTCGTTCTCGTATTGAATTTTTATAGGGAAAACATGTTCTGACATGGTGGCCTCTGTTTTTTTTTGTTAAATTTGTTGGAGAGGGAGCTGAGAATTATGGATTTTTTTATTTGTGCGATCCATCCATGTCTAGCAGTATGAAAGACGTTGTTGAGGGATTGCTCAGGTAGGTTCAGAGGACTGAAGAGTAGTTGAGAGAGCAGAAGACGCTAATGAGACGGTTGAAGGTGTGGTTGGTGGTGCTTGTTAGGGATCGTTGTAATGGGGACATCCGTTTGCTTTAGGGCTTTTGGTTGATGTGTATATGTTAGGGATGTGGCGGGTTTATGTGTTTTTGGGTGAGGGTGCTATATGTAGGGTCAAATATTGTGGGCTACTACTGGATGAGAATGGGGGGAGTAGGGTGAATGAACCAAGTTATGGGTGTGAATGAACTTGTTTTGTGTGTTCCATTATGTACCTTTTGCTGTTATGTCAGGTTTCATTATGGACCTTTTGCTTTTATGTCATGTTTCATTATAAACCTTAAGCTTTGTATATGGTTCTTTTAATTGCACCCAACCTTTTTAATATGTTTCATTTCAGACCTTATTTTTATATGTTGGTTTTAGACTTAACACCAACTTGACATAATAAACATAATTTTTATCCCCAACTTCAGCACATTTTCATAATTTTTAGGATGCTTCTATGATGTCCTCATAGAATGAAAATTTGTGATTATACAGCAAAGTGAAAAGAAAGACATAATTTCATTTAATTATGAATGATTATAGATGCAGCAAGTGTCTGATTCCAACTTCTAAACATCCACATCATCCCACAACCCAAAAAACATCAACTTGAACCTCTTTGAACACTACTGCACCATTCCACAATAAAAATAACATCATATGTACTGTAATAAAAAATAGGTGCTTAAACTTTACCAAACAAATCGCAATTTCTGAAATCAAAATATAATTCTTAAATATGTCACACATTCTAAGTGCAAGAGCCCCTCCTTTTGCCTGCTACCTCTTTTCTTGGTTAGCCATGTTTTGTCTCATTAAAGGCCCTACGTTGATGTTGCGTTAAAAGAACTCAAAACCAATTGACTGACCAATTGGCTGGGATTGTGCGCTAGGGTCATTATATTCTTCACTAACCCCAGTGTTCCTTGTCTCTTGTGGTTGGCTGCTTGTGTTCCTCCAAGCCAACAATTCATACAAAGTTTATGTTATGATAGTTGATCTTTTTAAAAGCAAAACAGTATATACAGTTAGATTGTACCTAAAGTTTCTTCTGTTTTTCACCTTTGGTTCCTACCACCTTTGTTTTTTCTCCATGTTTGCATGTCTTTTTTGTATGACCCTCCTCTTTGCAAACACTACTATGCATTTTCATACCAAATTTTCTTATTTTAGTTGCATTTTCATTTTCACCCTCTTTCTTCCTCCTCTTCTTCTACTTCCTGCCTTTTTTATTCTTTCCCAATTGAGGGGGTTGGATAGGGTTATGTTGTTCTTTATGCCACTACTCCATACTAGTTATAGGATTTATTACATGTGCATAAGTTCTTGCACATGTCTCTATCATATAGCGTGAATAAACATAGCCCTCTATTCTCGCTCTATTGTGTCCAATGGCAGAGCAAACATGTGGGCATGAAATCCCACTCAACTGCCACTTTCTGCAACTACAACTGTGATTTGCCAGGTCAACCACAAACTAGCCATTAGTTGTGCTTACCTAGCACTGTGATTCTCCGGAACCTACAGGGATACACCAACCAAGATGTTCTATTGACTTATTTAACTTTTTTGCTATCTTTGGACAGAACCCCTGTATAACTCTCTAGTGCCTTCCTTCTATTTGCAATCCGCACCATTAATTTGGTTCTAATAATCTCTATCATTGTTAGAATTGCTTTGTCCCTAGCATCTAAGATAAATCTGTTAAAACACTCACAGATATTATTTAGGAGGATATCACACTTAGAATACTTTCTGAAATGTGCCCTTGACTGGTGTATTGGAAAAACAGAAGCTAACCATTTCCAAGCACTCTCATCTGCTACCTTAATCCTCTCCATATACATGTTGAACTTTGCCACATAACTACTTCTTGTAGCTGACCAAACCAACTCCTTTAGCACTTCTCCATGATGGACACTTTTGAAGCTGTTATAAAGATGACGTACACAAAATTTATGCTTAGCTTCAGGAAACAACTCATACACTGCTGGAAGCAATCCCTAGATAAAAAAAATAAGATAATAAATTTTAGTAGAAGTGATGTAAGCTGCAACAAACAAAGTTACCAAGGTTTTACCTTTTGTTTATCAGAAGTGATGGTCCAGTCTTTGCAATTTGCTTGGTCTATACCCAATTTCTTACCCAACAGACTAAAGAACCAATGCCATAAATCATATAACTCAAACTCCACCCTTGCATAGGCTATTAGAAAGATACAATCATTTGCATACAAGCCAACATCAACAAGAAATTGACCTCCATAATGATCTTTTAGGAAATGGTCATCTACGCCAATTATAGGCCTACATCCATCAAGGAACCCTTGCTTACATGCCTCTAAACATATGAACATCCTCTGAAAGACTAAATTTTTAAGTTGCAACTTGAACATAGTTCCAGGAATAGTCCTTCTGAGCTCACCCCCATAATCAGCCAACTTGGAAAATTATATTCTTTTATCACCTCTTATAATCTAAAGTGCCTACTTAATCCCTTTCCATACTTTTGTCCTAGGGACATGTAAGTTGAAATCCTTCTTAATCTAATCTCTCAGTGCTGTTATGGAAATATCAGGGTTAGATCTTATGTTTTCAAGATATGTCTCAGCAATCCAGCCAAACTTAGTATACTTTGACTTTAACACTTTGATGTAATTGTGGTCACCAATGTAAGTTTTTATTTGCACCATGCCACCCTCAATAGGTGTAGCATATAATGTCCAAAGCCACCCCTTTGCACATCTGGCCCTTAGCCTACATTTTTCACTTTTCACAACCCTTACATCACACCTTAACTTAATTCCATAAGTTCGTATTATTTTTTTCAACACATCAAAGGACGTGAACTTCTGACTCAAGGAACTTAGGGTCACTTATGTTAGATCTCTCGCTAAAATTTGGGTACCTATGACCTTCATCATTATCTGAGCATATACCTTGTAAATCATCAGAGTACAAATCTTCCACAGACCCTACTTCATGTATAAATCCTATACGTGAATTCTTCCCTTTATCACTTTCTACCCTAGTTCCTTGAATATGATCACCAATGTCATTACTTTTCTGTCTAATGTCATTGTCTGACTCCTCAAACTTTGTTTCACAACTTTCTATTCTAAAATCAGGCTCATAGCCTACATCTTCTATGGTTGCTTCACTACCATCCCCTTAATCAGCCCCATTGCTATTACCCACTAGGGCAATCTCTAATCTTAACATTTGTTCATCCTTAGCCTCATCATTGACTTCAACATTCTCAAAACCTACCTTATACTCATCTTCAACCTCAACATTCTTAGATCCTACTTCATGCTTCTCTTCGACCTCAACATTCTCAGCTGCCACATTTAGTTCAACATTTACATGACCCTCCTCAACATCTCTTGCCAACATTTGCTCTTCATTCTCATCTACAACCTATGTAAATGCTTTTCTTTGGCCACTTTTACCTTTTCCTTTGCTTACAGATGTAGCAGACTTCTTCCTTGATTATGGACAACTCTCATGACCCTCTTCAATAATATCTTTTATCACGACCTTCTTAGGACTAATAGCTTCTTTAATTTTTCCTAGAAATGCCAACTCATCCCTAATCATCTTTGCCTTACTCTTCATGACAATGCATATTTTAATAACAGGATTCTCAAGTAAGCAAAGCCTTATCATCTGCATCACATCAACCTCGTCTTTTAAAGGGATTAAACCATCATCAAGGAGCATCCCTTGATATAACCAGAAGTAATCCATGTAACCTGAGTAACCCTACTCCTCCACCATTTTGTCTATCTCTATTAGACTAAACCTATCAAATTGACAATAGTCCCAATAGTTAATAGAACCCTTAATGTAAGCTTTCCAAGGTAAGTTCCCAAAAAAGCCCCAATGGTACATCTTCATAAGGAAATAACATCACCAGGTCTTGTAAATAGAAAATACTTTTTACGTTAATCACCAGTATTTTATATTCCACCCACTCTTGCTTAATTCTATATTCTCTCATGGTCCTCATTTGGTCCTTCTTCCCCTACTCAATACATAGAAGAAACACACATGCCACACACACATACGACACACACATACCACCCACTTACCCCACCATGTCTTTTACTTTCCTAACGCTCCTACCCATCCACAAGTAACTCTAAAATATTCTCCATCACTCAACCATAGAAACAGATACTCATACTGTACTGTGGGCAAACTTCATTATCATCTTTCTTCACTTTCCCTTCTACCATTCTTTTCAAGAATCTCTTCTCATTTTTCGATTATCTGCGCCTTTTCCTTTTCTTGGCTTTGTGATTCCAAATCTTTTGTTCTCTGTATGATGTCAAATATTTTCTCCTTCTCAAACCCTATCTTTCTTTCATTCTGTTCTTTCCATTGTCTCTGTTATGCTCTGCTATGAAGACTACTAAACTGTCCCCGTCCCCTCTTCTTTGTTTTCTCCTTTTTTTTATCTTTTTTTTCCTATCCAAAAGTAATGACTTGTGTGTTTACTGGACCTATGTGAACATTCCGGTGCCACATAAGCTTTAACGTGGTGTTTGCATCCATTTAAATGAGTTCTATCCACGCAGAGGTCGAAATGAAATGTTCTAATTGGGTTAGGAACATGCAGCAAGCAAAGTGAAAGTTAGGGTTAGAACAGGAATAATAATTAAATATTGGGGTTGCGCGTGCAATTTACGCTTGTTTGACACGACCTTTTTGTACTTCATTTGATAGAAGCCCCTTATTTGGCAGCTTAAATATAGTCTCAAGAATATTAGCATCCTGCTACAAATAGTGGATATTTGAAATAACTAAGAGCTTGTTTTAACTTAAGTTAACTTAACTTAAGGTGGTTTATTTTTTTATATTTTTTTCACCACAAAATTAATTTCATTTGAAAGTTAATATTATGTAAATATAATAATCTATTTGAAAGTAAATTTTCATGATGTTATTAAATTTTTATGAATTTTTTATGTATTAAAAAGGTAAAATACATAAAAATTTAGTAAGATTATAAAAATTGTATTTTTAATAAATTATTACATCTACATAATATTGAATTTTAAAATAAATTGGTTCCGGACAAAAAAATATAAAAATAAAAATAAGTCATTCTAAATTAAGTTAACTTAAGTTAAAATGAATTGGCTCTAAATTATACCATTTTCCCCTAAACAATACATCATGTTGCAAAATTGGTCTTGAAGTAACAAAAGTAGTATATCTATCCTTCAACAATCAAGTAACTATCCATAACATATGTTGTCCTTTCGTTTCCTTTTATTATTAGTTAGGCGTCCAACTGCAAAATGCCCTGTCCCATTTTAGATTATGTATTTTTTTTTTTTGTATGGAGATTAAAATATGTGTAATTTATATTATTTTTTTATTTTATCTTGAATGTAAAATAAAGAAAAACTGTTTTTTGAATTTTTTATATAGTAAGATTTTAAATGAGGATTATAAAAAGAAAATATTCTTTTTCTAATTTATACAGGTTTTGAGTTTTATACAGAGAAAGTTTAAAAAATGGTATTAAAGTATATTAGATATTAAAAACTTTCTAAAAAGATAAACAACTCACATTTTTTTGAACAGCCTAAAAAAAATACTTATTATTATCCTTTTTGAGATGGAGAGAACATGAAATTTCATACTTGATATTTACCATGTATTTTTTCTAAATAATATTAGAGAACAATAATTTTTACTTAGAATGTATTATTTATAGCAAGTTTTCATTGCTAGATTAAACATGTTGTTATTACTAGATTAAATATTAATAAACTAAAAGTATTAGTACAACAATAAGAAGATTTTAAAAATATAATATTAAATCAATTCTTAAAAATATTATGAACTTCTTCACTTGACTTTCTCTTTTTCTTTTAAGATCCATACTCAATTTTTCTTTGGTATTCAGAAATATCATTATAGCCCTACAAGAGGAGAATATACCATTACATGCTATTATAAGTGGAAGGATGAAGTCCAACTTTAGATCTTCCTAAATGTCACCTTTGACCTTAACAATTTAGATTTGTCTATTGGACAATTGACAAAGATCTGCAAAAGAAGATCAATAGTCTAATGAAGGTTATTTAAGAAAAACACTACTTCTTCCATCTCAAATTTTATTATTTATTTCTTAATAATTAATTTATAATTTTATATTTTTAATATTTTAGTTTATAAATAAAAAAATTTTATATACAAATGATAAATTAAGATTAATAGTTTTTAAATATGTTTTTATAAATATTTTTTAATAAATAATAATATAAATAAATTCAAGTTAAGCTAGTTAAAAAATTGAAAATGAGCCAAAAAAGTGTTATACGAAAAAAAGTAGGTGCCAATATTTAATGGGAAAATAGGCATCTAGATTCCCATGTAGAAAAAGAAAGAAAACAAGAAGTAGGAAAGGAGGGGCTAGTGGTAGGGTTAGAATAAGGAAGAATATAGGGACAAAGGGACGTTGATGTGGCCGTGCTTTAGAAGTAAAACTACGACGTGAGCAGACGCAGCTGGCCTGGCCACTGCTTGCATTTATTTTGCCGCGTCCGTACCCAATTCCTCTTCACACCAATGACTCGCATAAGCAAAACTCGGAAAAAGGCCGAGGCCAAATTTGATGCTGTAGTTTTTATGAAGGTTGTTAAGATTGTGCTGATAGCTAGAACTATATTTTACCATCCAAGATTAGGATTAAGATCATAAAATTTTATCTAAAGTTTAAAATATCATATCTAAATAACATAATTTATATAAAAAATCAATTATATTATAAACTTTAATAAAGTTCAAGTATTATGACAGTTGTATGATATAATTATTGATCTAATAAGAATAAAGTTCAAATTTTAATAGAGTATACATCAATATAACTAATAAAATAATTAATATAAATCTAAAAAAAAATTATAAATAAACACATTATTAACAAATAAAAAAGAGTGCAGTGTCCATAACTTTCTGTTAATCTATTGAATATTCTGTTTTGATCTTAAATTTATTAAAATTATTTTGTTTTTGTCTACAAAAGATTAAATTCATTATCTCAAAATAACTATCTGACATAAGCTTTAGAAATTCTAATTTAAATATTTGATAATTGACTTCCAATAAATTCAAAATCTATAATAATTTTTTTATAATCAATAGGTAATTTAAACTAATAGTTACTTCTTTCTGAATGAAATAAGTTCAACTTACAGAGAGAAAAAACTGAAAATTTGAATATCCATTAATAATAAAAAATTATTATATATATTAAAATTATTATAAAACAGTTACTTAATAATTTAAATTATTCTTTAAAAAGTTACTATCAGACATTTACCTTAAGTTAACAAATTTTGTCCAACTAGGGATCAGAATGAAATATTTTTTAATATACTTAGAACTAAAATAGAACATTTTTAATAGATTCAGGATTAAAACAGAATGATAATTAAATATTAGGGATCATCTATACAATTTAGCCTAATAAAAATCAATACCCGGGTACAATTGGTAATATCCTTCGATCCTGCAATCATATGATCCTAATTGAGATCCCGCCATGATCCTACCATATCTTTGATTCTACAATATTTTAAAAAAAATTTCTATATCAGGATCATAAGATTGTGTGATTCTATGATCACAGTCGCAATTTCAACAACAATAGTATCATTAATGAAATGGGCCAATGTATTAGTTGTATTATTAGTAATGTTTTTTATTTCACAAAATAGTCTACGCTGATAAAAAAAGTTGCAGCACTCCATTGCTTTTAGATGTATGTCCTTTTTAGGCTTACGAACTTAGCTAAACCGGGCATTTTTTTCTCTCAATTTTGGCGTGTTGTGACTCAATCATCCAACCATACTTATTAAAACACTATGTGTCTTTAACTCGTTAACTTGGTCCATTTTCTGTTAATTTTGTTAGACTTTTAATGGTTTGTTGACCAAATTTTAAGAATTTAAATTCTTAGTTGCTAAATATATATATATATAACTTGGAGCACTTAGTAAGAGGAAAATGTAAAAGATAGAAAATAAGTAATTATACATTCTTCTCAAATATTATAACAAATTACGAAATAAATTTTAGTTTTTTTAGAATCAAGGCCATTTAAAAACTAATTCTCTATTTAACTAATAATAACTTCGGTCAATTTTATTTTCATTTTCATTTCTTTTTAAAATGGTTAAAAAACTAATACCAAAAAAAAGAAATTGTGAAATAGAACTTCTAGATTAATTAGGTTTTTTTTTAATGTTTCTATTTTTTCCAGATTTCTGTCTTCATAATTTTTGTTTGTTTTACTTCCATATTTTTATTAATGTTTTATTGTAGATTGCATCTATCAGCCTTAAACTATTTAATTATTACATTTGTCATCTTGCTATTATACTAGTCGTTAAAAAGTGATGAAATGGTAAAGAAAATGCATAATCAG
Organism: Aquilaria sinensis; assembly: GCA_005392925.1. Taxonomy (NCBI): domain Eukaryota; kingdom Viridiplantae; phylum Streptophyta; class Magnoliopsida; order Malvales; family Thymelaeaceae; genus Aquilaria; species Aquilaria sinensis. The sequence continues at coordinate 97,734 of SMDT01000107.1, forward strand.
TCCTAAAACTTAGAAAACTGTTTATCTAAGTCCTAAAACTTTACAGTTTTCTAGGTTAGTCATAAAATTGTGAAAATATATATTCCCTTTATTTTCTCTCTCGGTTTCTTCTAATTAAGCATGAATTTATTGACTTTGATTTAATAAAAATTTTATAATTGAATTTTAATTAAGTACTATTTATTCAGTTTTTTTTTTCACTTCATTTTTTAAGTCTTTTTCTTTTATTCTTCTTGTTTATTTTTTATTTTTGCCTCATCCTTACCACTCCATTTTCTTTTATTTTTTATTTTTTATTTTTTGATCTTTTATTTTTTTTATTTTCCTATTATTTTTCTATGTCCCTTTTATGAATGTTTTTCTTTATTTTATAAAATAAAAAAAATAATATAATTTTAAATAAATTTATATGAAGTGTATTAAAAAAAACTATTAGATTATTCAAGCAAAGTTGCATACAGTTTCCTCAAAGAAAAATTATCTTGCTAGGAAGCACTTCGCAAATACTTATATTACATAACTATTTATATATTTTTATTATAAAAATTTACTTTATTCCAATTACTAGTAAATCAAATAGTATTTTACAAATTAATGACATATGATGCTAAAGAATAACAAAAACTTATAAATTGACCAATAAAAGGATACACATGCTATACAGTAAAAATAAATTGGATCACAAATAAATAGTAACATCCCACATCAGCAAAATAAAAAAGAAAAAGGAAAAATAGCGGACTTCAAAAGAGGACCTAATGATATTGTTTTGATCTGAAATTTAATTCCACGTATTTATTATATTCTTTATATCTAAGAAGTTCCTACAAAGTGATATGATATAATTTTTCTCGCTGCAATTCAAGTAAGTCTGAGTGTTTATTGGAGTGTCTTGCTGCTTCTAAGGTTATAAAGAACATACAATATTACTGCTACAGCTCAAATATATAAGTTTCTCCCTTCGTCTCAACCCCAATCTTGCTCCATTTGATTTCGTGTAGAGATTAAAACAATTAAAAGAATTTATATGTTGTTTTCACTTTTTGTATGTAAATAAAGGAATTTTGAAAAAAAAATAAATATAAAAATGATAATTTGAAGAGTAATATGATAAAAATAAGTTACTAAATATGAAAATAATACAAAGATTTGGGACTACTAAAAATAAAATATACTGCAATAGATTTGTCACGAGAGAAGCATATAAATTCAATTGAAAATTACCTAAAAATTAATATGAAAACAAGAAAATTACCTAAAAAGATTCAACAAAATATGTTCCATTGTGAAAGTTATTTGCATTAAAGAAAAGAGTAACAAAAAATCAGTAAAAGAAAAAGATAAGATAAAATAAAGAAAAATATTTGCAAAAGTAATGTACAAAAATAATAGGAATTCAAAGGAAATAAAGAATCAACAAAATAAAAAAAATAAAAAGGAGTTGTAAGGATGAGCCTGAAATGAAAAATAAATGAGAAGAATAAAAGAAAAAAAACATTCAAAATAAAAAGACTTAAAAGCTAAAGAAAAAGAAAAAAAGAAAAAAAATAAAAGAAACTAGAATAAATACTTAATTAAAATTTAACTATAAAAATGTTATTGAAGCAAATTCAAAAAATTCATGCTTAATTAAAAGAAACCAAAAGAGAAATTAAAGAAAGTATATACATTTTCACAGTTTTATAACTGAAGTAAAAAATCATAAAGTTTTAGGACTCAAATAAAAAGTTTTCTAAGTTTTAGGGCTGATTGTGCATTTTCTCTATCATTTCCATCACTTTTTAATGACTAGTATAATGGCAGAACTATGGGTGCAATAATTAAATAGTTTGAGGACGATGGATACAATAACTGATAGTTCCAGGATAATTAAGTAAAATGAGAATAGTTTAGGAATGACCAATGATAGTAACCCTTAATCAAAGGTGATGCCCTACAGCATCTTCGTTGTGTGACATGGTAAGACCGGGAGGGACTTCCAGTGAGGGAGAACGTCTAAAGTGGAGATTTCCCAGGAGAATTTGCCTGAAACACTCAGAAAACAGGGGTTAGGAGGTCCACGGAGTCTTTTTCCGGGGAGAAGCCTCCGACGCCCAAATCAGTGTTTTGGAGGTAGAGAAAAAGTACTGGGGGTCAAAGATTCTTGCTTGTTTTATGTTTTTTCGGGGGAGGAGAGCTCTCTCGCTGAGGCCGTTTCCTTAGTATATAAAGGAGGGTGTGGTCCGCTCAGATTGCGACACGTGTTTGGTCGGATATAATCTAAACTTTTGGGTGTGGGGGCCTCTAGCCGCTTGTAGGCTCCTCGGGCCACGGGCTAGGGCTGGAATAGCCCTACATGGCAAGACATAGGCGGCGTCGGCGTGTCAGAGCGCATATGAGGGCGGCATGTAGTATGTGAGGGCGACATGTCAGAGTCTCCTTAATTGCTTCTGCTGTACTGCCGAGGTCCCTTCGGTTAAGGTCACCCTTCGAAATAAAGGCCCTTCTCCCGAAGTCATCTCAGTAGTTCAGGGGTTTCCTTAGCACTGAAGCTCCTCGTTCAGGGGGATTTTCTTTTGCTGAAGGTGGCTAGTCCTTTTCCCTCAAAGTTGGCTCAGCCGCTTTTCCGATGGAGGCGACGCGCTATTTTCCCGAGGTCAGTACTATCATTCCCAATGGTGTTGGTGGGCCACCGAGGTCGTACGCCCAAGGCGTCAGACTCCTTCTTTCCCAGGTTGGCACTGGTATTCCTTATGGGTGGCGCTCGATTTCCCAAGTGTGATATCTGGCCGAAGTTCACAGGTTTAAGGGGCAATAGCACTTCGGCTATTAGAAGGTTCTTAAACTTACTGTGAATTCGTTCATCCTTTTTACTTTTTTTTTCTTTTTGCACATTTTCGGTTGTTCGTTTTTCTCCAGCCAATTTTGTTTTGGTAGGTTTTAAATGCTCCTAGCCCAATAATTAAATTTTTGAACACTTAAACCACAATCCTCAACTGTTCAGGGTAGGATTCCATGGGAGAACATCATGACCAGATGCTGCAAGCTTAATTCGATCCTCTTCCCCACCATCGTAAGCCGTTATCTACATTTATCAATAAAATCAGAGAAATTTCTTGAGCAATCAAGGCTAAAATACCCTATTTAGGCCTTGAACTTGGCTGACGAAGGCAAAAATATTCCCTGAATTTAAATTAGGGCCCACTCAGACCTTGAACATTAAGGGTGATTATTCGGTTTGTTCGGTTTAAATCGAACCGAATTTTTTGGTTTATTCGGTTTTCGGTTTTGGATACTAAGAAACCGAAATAACCGAATTAGTCCATAAAACCGAATTCAAACTGAACTGAAATATTTCGGTTCGGTTCGGTTCGGTTTAAACCGAATTAACCGAAAAAATGGTAATTAAATTCTATAAGAGATGAAATGAGATAAAGATATTGTTTTTATTTTAAAATTCCATTCAATATAGAAGATTCATTGTCCATGGAAAGAAAGAAAATAAGAATTCAAGCTAATTTAGGTTACTTGGTAACATTTATTGTTCATGAAACAAATAAAAAAAATTTTGGTATAAAAAATTTCGGTTACCAAATTAACCGAACTCTAAAACCGAAACCGAACTGAAACCGAAATTTTTGTTATTCGGTTTCAACCGAAATCGAACCGAATTTTAAAATTTTTTCGGTTTTTTCGGTTTCAACCGAATACTGATAACCCCTATTGAACATGGTAACGTGTGTCAGTCTACCCCTTGGACTTACATGTGTTGACGTGTCGTTATGTGTTTTGAAAGCGTAACACCAATTTGTCTTCCACGGTTTAGTTACACATAAATCTTGAGGGTCAGAAGTATAACTCGAATGAACTGTGGCGAGTAAATTATACTCACTCCGTCCCAAAATCTTTGCTCCATTTTTTTCAGCAATTAATTTATGATTTTTTATTTTTAACATTTTAATATATAAATAAAAAAAATTACATACAAATGATAAATCAAGATATGTGATTTTTAAATATATATTTTTTAATTTTTTCTAACAAATAATAGTATGAAAAAAATTAAGTCAAAATACAACCAAAAGTCAAATGGAGCAAAGATTTACGGACGGAGGGAGTAATTTTGTTTCACAAACAAGCAAAATGATTGAACCTATCCCAAACTTTTTTATCATTTCCTTGTCTGCCCTAATTTTATAAACATCACAAACAAGCCATCGTCTTCCTCAAGATATCAACTATGGAGTTGCAGCAACCACCATCCTCTGTTGGCGTCGATTTCTGGGCTTTGAACACTCTTGACTTCTACTTCCCTCGAGGACACACTAAGCACTATATATTGTTGTTGTTGTGGATTTATCGATTGCCCGGCTGCTGTCAGGTTAATCTTGAAGAAGACTCCCTCAGCTCCGTTCAGTCAGCGCCAATGCACCAATAGTCTCGAACAGCTTGCACTCAGTGGAAGCTGCCTTATTTCTTCATCTCCCTCCCTGCTCTGATCCTTGTCCATGGCCAACAATTTCAAGCCTCACCTGAAAAAAGCTTTCAATGACGGTGCAACAGCCGTTTACGAGTTTGCACGATGGTTTGAGCAAAACAGAGGCGAATGGCATATGTGAAGTTAGCGTCATGTAAGACGCACTGATCAGTCAAATGGGTTGATTAATCCACATAATCAAGTTTAGTGGCTGAGTTGGCCCGAATTGAAGTTCAGGGGTTAACTGTCCTGGTCAATCGAGTTCAAGGCTTATTACTTCAGCTGTGGAAGCACATGGGGATTGAAGGGCACATCAAAGAGGAAGTTTAGAGTTTTTTTAAATAAGTTTTCTTTTTTTTTCAGATGAAGCTAAATCAAGGCTGCAAGTAAGGTTGAAGAATTTTAAAAAGATTACTAAGTTTCAACTGGTAACGTGAAGAGACTAGAGAGGTTGAGGGAACAGGAAGAATAAATGAGGTAAAAGGAGTGAAAACGGAGGTTGGTTTGTCTTCTTTCGTCTGAAGAGTATCGAGTTAGTTGGTTTGTCTTTTGAGTAGGCGTAAAGATAGATGTCAGAGGGTTCAGTAGATGAGACACTAGAAAAATGGCGAAACCTTACGCTAATGGAAGAAGAACAGATTCTTTTAGATTCGGAGGAAGTGCTGGATCTTGGTGTGAATGAGGCCAGGAAGTATCGTGTTATTGGATCTTTGAGGTCTAAACGGTCGTCTAACAACTACTGACACTCATTTTAACCTCTGGCTTCGGTCAATTTAGGTGAAAATTGCGCTTAATTTGCGAGTTTGATTCTTTATAAGTCAATTTGTAGAGTTTTGGGCTTTAATTAAAATTTCTTGCAAAGGTTTTGCGCTTAATCGATTAAAAGTTCTTGAGAATTGTTGCCTTCATTTAAACTTTTAGATTTGTTGGGCTTTTAAAGACCATAGAAAATAATATCTCTGCTTTGAGGCGATCAACATCAAGTTCTATACCACAAGTGATCCAACTATCCTTGTTGGAACAAGATCATTGGCTAGCCATGTACGCACCTAACTAGCCACCTAAGTCTCCCATTCACACAAAAGTGAACTATATAGGCACTGATCTCCACTCAAACCTAGCTACCTAGGAAGCCTGAGAGTTGAAATCAAGTCCAAGTCTTATAACTAAAATCAACAATCTCTCTTGTTTTGACATTTAATGCATGCATGCAATTTTGTTATACTAACAATTGATTTTTTGTGTTTGTTTTGAGCTTGTTTCAAGAGAGTTGAGTGCCTAATATATTCTCAATCCTAACCTAATTCCCAATCCCAAAGTCTTTGGCTTTTACTCAAAATTTAACTATTGCATTATTTTGGAGTTCAATTAGGCTTTTTCCTTCATTTCTACTCATTTTTTAAAATAAGATGGCGACACTATTTCTTGCACTTTAGCATGAGGATCCGAATTAAGCTGTGCCAATAATTGCACCTATGCCTGATTGCTGCCGCTGTTAAGGTTGCTCACTGTGGCGCCCCCATAGAAGGCTTTTTCAGACTTAGAAATAAGAAGATCGAATCTTGAAATTTATTTTAAAACAAGCTTGAAAACCAATTATTTGTGTATTTCACACGGTATTTGCTATGCATGCTGTTTGATAACATGATATTTGACATGCATGTGTTTTGCTTTCATGACTATATTGCTCATGTATGTATGTACCATTTTAGCCCTGGAGACAATGGAGCATAGAACGATGGACCTCCCAATGCATCTATACTCAGGCTGCAACTCCACAATGCTTTAAAGAGATGAAGGTATAGCTTGACCAGTATGGTGCTCCTCGCTCCCAATATTGCGAGATATATACATGTCATAGTTGATGGATGGCCTTTGATTAACCTTTCTCACCCTCTTGTATATAGCGGGCTTAGAACAAACCTTTAGGTGCCTTTTTTCTATCATGGTGTATTGTATATCTCAATATTTGCCTCACACACTGTATTGGTTCATGCAATTTATTGACATGATCACACATGCATGACACATTCACACAACCCACTTAACAACTAATTTAGTGCTTAAAGCTTAAAAAATTTAGACATAGGCTTAAAATCAAGATGTATAATTTAGTTCCTTCATGTTTATTTAGGTTGCAATTGTTCACTCTGTGTTTGACACTTTTAGAGTCACCTTGCGCCTATCATTGTCTAGGTAGCTAACTTAGAACCTTAGGATGCCTAAATCCTGGGGGCAACACCATCCATTTTCTTAGGCTAGCATAACCTAGTACCCTGACTACCTCTTTAGCCATAACATTATCCCACTTACTTGCTTATTAGTTTGCACATGCATACATGCACCTCTTCATGATTATGCGTACAAGTCCATATATGTTCATCCATACATGCACATAGAGTCCCTTAACATGCTCATGCACATAAGGCTTTAAACATTCATAGACATAGGTACTTTGCATTCATGCATATGGCCTAAATTTGGCTAGACTTAGGATAATGAAACCAACGGTCATGGGGTCAGCCTAAGGGGCTACTCATACCAAGAGTGGAGTTTGAATTGGTAAAGATGGTCTAGAGACTTCATGGAAGCGTTGATAGTCTCAATAAAACCCAGGAAGCACAATCCAATAGGACGGGCACAATGGCCAAACGTGGAGAGTCCATTAATCTCCACTTCGGTGAAGCTCATTGTAGCACCTAAAAGAAGCTCACTTTCAAAACCCTCACCAAAAGTCTCTCACTTATCCAAGCGTGCAAGTGTTTGTCGAGTTCAACTTGCATGAACCAATTTAATATGATCCACACACTCATGTACCCGCTAGCGCCCCTCCAATGCCCTCATTACATGAGAAGATTAGCTCTAGTGTCACCCGAAACATGGTCCAGTTGGCATTTCTCACACATGGGAAATGTGTGAAAGTGTTACCTAGTGGTGGAGATCTTTACCACACCTTTATTCTTAGGTTTAAGTCTAGGATACAGGAGAGGAGGGCTAGGCTAACCTGTGAAGCTGGACTTAGTAACATCATACTTGGGCATTCTTGTCTCCTTTACCTGGAAATACAAGGTTGCTAGTTGATTCTTTTATGTTTGTGCGTCTGTGTCCTTTGCTAGCTTTGGGCTGTCTACCTGCCTTAATCTTTCTGTTGGGGACTGGTTAAGTTTGCAGAGGGCACCATCGCAAGTGCAGATTGCAGGCACATTCGGGGGAGCACAAACCTCCGAAATTGTGATAATACCATGGGGCCTGTGTTTTGTGACCCATTACATAGCATTTACTGTTAACCCGGATCACATTCTGTTGCAGCTGATTTTTGCAATCTTGTTAATGAACTTCTGGAGCTTGTAAAGATATCAAGATACAAACTTTGTTATGCTGATCAAGAATTGACAGAAAACCAACGACCTGAAAACTAAGCCACTGTAGTTTTCACTCACTAGATATCCAGCCGCGTTACATTGAAAAAACTACCTGTGATGAAAAAAAAACTTCTGTCGACTCTCACATTCTGTCCACAATAGGCACAAATCCTGCCCCCGTAAGCCTTAAATTTCCTAATCCACCCGAAAAAATGAAACTGAACCGGTAAATTCAACCAATTGGAAGTGCAACTGCAGCATCAAAGGCATGAGGCTAGAAAGGAAAAGGCCACCGGGGATAAGTTACTGAACTCCTATATGAATCATTTGCTGTTCTGATACGGTTCCTAAAGCTACCATGTGCTATGCACACAAAAGAACACCTTACAGAAGCAGAGCCCGGAGCATTCAAGCCAATGAGAAGCCCTATGCAAGCCAGAGCCATTCTTTTCTTTTATATGAACGCTGTCCTTCCACCACCACGTCGACCCTGCTTGTCATATGCTGTGTTGAATTTGTCCACCAGCTCGTTCATTGTGCTGCAAGACCAGAATTATATTGCCATAGTTTAGCAAAACAATGCATGACTCCATCCAACTAAGGCCAGGGTACGTTTAACTAAATAGAAAGACAAATGGATACAAACAGATTAAAGCCACAAAACATACCTCGCACAGTTGGTGAACATCGCCAGATAAGTTACCAGTAACGTGTCATTGTATTCCTGCATGAAGAACAAAATTACAGCTCAGATATTCCATTATCATTGAATCAAATAATGAAAGAAAACACTTGCCAAAGTTTAGGGGAACATATTTTATTGATGATAAGTCCAGAAGTCTAATTGAAAATTCATCTAGACAAGGTACCAAAGATTCTCCCCTTCATCTGCATCACCAACCTTTCACTCCTTCCACCATCCCATTTCCTGCCTCTCCCTCCTCAACCAGCTCCGCATCCTTGACTTCCAAAGCAATAACACAAACACAACTTTCCTGAAAATAGCCAGACCAACCTCAAGCTTCTCTCTCTGACAACTTCGGCCATTCAAGAGGAAGCACACAAGGGAAATATTAGTTGACTTCATCACTTTGCCTTCCTTGATTCCTACTCCAACATCCATGGCCCACTCTCCAAATAATTCTCAGGTTTGAAAGAGACCCTCTGGCTGCAAACCACAAAGTTCCCAGGTCCAAATCCCAACCTCCCTGTCTCTGCACATAATCTGAGAGAATTGAATCTGATGAACATTTTTTTATTGTTGATTACCCCGAAGTTTGCTAAATAAATTTGGCTTCCTGAGCTTTAACAGCAACAAAGCATAATGCAGGTCACACCCAATTCCCCAATTTGCTTCTTCGGAGTGCTGCTGCACACTTCCATGGCCTCCATGCCATTGATCACAAGATCCATGCCCCAAATTGAACAACCTCAGCATTTGGGTTAAACCAATGACAAAGAAGGGAGAGAAAGCACAAGGAGAACAAGGAACAGTAGGGTGACAAGAATGATGGAATTGAAACAAGTACAAATGACCAAAAAAAGAAGTTTGTGGAATGGCCAAGGTTTAGTTGGTTAAACTTTTCGGTAAATGGACAATGAAATTTTATGGCTCGCACAAGTTACATTTTCACCATTAACAGTCTAAGGTGTTAATTTTAAAACTAATTCTTCATATCATTAGAACCAGTCAGGACTCAGTTTATTTGGTGACTTTTTGGGTTGAAATGATATTACTTCAACTGCAGACTCTTTCTTGTCTTTTCCTCAAAATTTTAATAGAATGCCATGTGGGGAAACAGCATGTACCAAGAGACATAATTAAAATATTGTGTCTGCATTCGTCACAGTTTCAAATATCATGCAACTTTTTTTATCTTTAAATTACACTACCATGTTATTGTCAAAATCCTAGTTACAGGCTTCTCAATCATCACCAATCAACCTAACAGTATACCAACAACCTAGGATCACAGAAACCACTAAAAATTATAAAGTTATACTATCATCACCAAATATTTTTCAAACTGACAAGGATTCATGACTAGAGAATAGAAGGAATGGTTCTGCATTTTATCAACAGGTACATGGTATTTTAAGTGGCCGGAAAGCAGCCTTTTTTTTTTTTTTTTTTGGGCCAGTGGGAAAGCAGCCACTAATGGTGCAAAGATTGTTCCCTTCTGTAGATTTTCTTGCCCTCGTTAACATCTCATTCTTGTAAATTGTGAAGGAAAACTGATAATTTGACAAATTTTTATGCACATCTTCAAGTACCCAGATCCCAGTCATTACGTACTAAAAATCCTTCAAAGGGAACAGGAACACTCACCATCAAGAAATCATCCTGGAACTTTTCTGATTCAATTGCTGGTAACCGCCTTAATAGACTTGATACTTGCCTCAAGAGCGAATTCTCACAAGGAATATCACCTGCATCCAAGGTAAAAAAGCCATTCACAACCAGCAGTTAACCTCTTTATTAGAAAAATACAGTAGACAATCTCCAATTGAAATAGAAAACAGGTGATCAAGACAGCCTATCGATATTCCGAGAAAGATACTAGAACTCTAGAATAAGTTACCTTTTTGCATTGAGACTAGATAGTGGTGAAGCACTCTGATTCTGCTATTCAACATTTTGATAGCGCTGTGTATGCCAGTGAGATGGGCAGCCACTGCATACAGGGAAGGGAAAGAAATATTTCATACTTGAACATCAGAATAATAAAGACAACAATATGTTCAGATTGGATAAAGACTAACTTCATTTAGCAGACAACTTAAGCAGCAAAGACAATGTGGATGGATGGACTCACATTGAGTTGCTGCTGAGCCTCCATCAGATGGTTTGAGATGCGCAACATGGTCAACTGAGATCCTTTCAGCCTCAACTGTCTGTTCAAACAGAGAATGCAGGGTCAGCACCTTAGCAGGCAGAAATTAGTTGAAACCAGGGTACACAAATATGAGAAACGAACCTCAATTGTGTAGCTAGAACGAACAAAAATAAGCTGAGGAATCCCATCTATGACGTGCAGCTCTAGGATTGCGAAAATCAGCAATGGATAAAAAAAAATACAAAAGGTCAACCAATATACTCAAATCATGCAGTACTGAGGAACAATAAATTTCATAAAAGCATAAAAAAAGCAATACATGCATTCTCAATGACATGCAAGCTGAAACATACAAGCTAAAAATGCAACACTTTTGTTCTCCATGCCTAGTTGAATGTATAGAGTGCAGGAAAGAAGAGACATGGTGTGAATTGTCATTCCCCAAAAGTTGGAGAGCAAATCCAGTATCTAAATCCTTGGGACATAAATATTAAGGTACACCCGGGATCAGGCTGGGGAGAATGACAACTACACATGAAATACGAGCCATAAAGTGCTTTCTACGGCATCTGATGTGATTCCAGTAATTTGGTGAGAAGTCATCATGCACATATAAACCACGAATACGTAACTAAAGCAATGGAATGAGATCTTCAACCCTAAATAATAAGTTCAAGAAACGAAAGTGACACTGAACATGATAAAATCAGTTATTTTCCTGGAAATTCAATCCTAGATTGTTGTAGTGGCAGAATAAACAAGGTTCCAAAGTTTTTTTTTTTTCCTTCAATCAAAAAATTTCAAACCCTAACAACTCAAAATAAAACCAAGGTTAAGATGTTCAAATTTTACTTTCTAAATTACTAGGAAAGTTGGTCCTGAGTGTATCCTCGAGGACTGAAACAGCTTACCACTCTCATAAATGGTGACCGGAAGATCCTTTTGGGTATGATTAATACATGGATTAAGAAGAACATAGACAGGGCTTTCATTTATATCCATCAACTGCGACCAAAATAATAAAATAACAATATTATTATCTAAAGAGAAAAAAAAATGCTGCTTGGGGAGAAGAACTGTGAAGAGCAATGTATTTAGAATTAACATACTGCTCTATGGATGTGCATATCAGATTCCTGGGCGTCGCTACCAGTCGAGTACCATCCGAGTATGTAAAAGTTAGGGAAAACCTTCTTATCTGCCACAAGAAACCGAATCCAACTAATGAACAGATTGAAAAATAAAAATAATTTTCCTAGCATACAAAAATTAAAAAAAGCGAAGAAGGAATTTCTTACAGAGCTCTTGCTTCTTGTCGAGGAAAGAGCGGTCGAGGGAGTGGGTAGAGGGATCATAGAGCAGCTCAAAGCTGTTGAAGATCTCAACCGTCCGGCCCTTCTGGACTCCGATCACGCAGCCGTAGACACGCGGCTGCGGCTGGGAAAGGTCGGCGCCGTTGGAAGTGGAAGGAGGGTTCAACTGCGACTTGACGCGAGTGTGGTGGTCGGATATGTTGAGGATGACGAGGGGGTGGAGCTTGAACGTCAGGCCGCTGCTGGACGACGACGCCATTGTCGACGGCTCAACTCGACCCTCCTCCGATGCTCGATCGATTTCGATTCCAGAGAAGTTGTCGAGAGCGAGGGGTTTTGGGTTTGCCGGAGCCCCTTAGCTTTCCTCTGCTCTCTCCAATTTTAAAAATATATTGGGAACAGCTACTGAACTTCCATGAAGGTCCAAATCCCCCTTTGGGCCCGGCCCATCCTGATAGCCACTTGATCCTCTATTGGGCTCATTTAAACAGCAACATTATCTGGTTGTGTGACGAATGTGGAGTTCCGTTTAACATTAGCATCAATAATTAGTATTAGAATTTTGAAAATATTATCTAATAGGAACATTTAGTTTTTAGTTTCAACAGTTTCATCTCCAACATCAAATAAATTATTCAAAAATATAACATTAATAACAAAAGCTATTTCTTGGGAGGGAGAGCAGAATAATGAATTACTATTATCTATTTAAATCTCATACTAGTAGTTCATTTTTATTATCCTTAAATTGAGAGAATGAGTTGCTTTCCTCCGATAGTTCAATGCCACACTTGACCATTCTATCCATTAATGAACTTATCTAAACAAAGACATAAGGTGGGTTAAAGACTTCAAATTCTTAAAAGTTTGAGTTTACATTTTCTTGAGGTGAAGAACAAAAGATCATCCAAGACAAATGCAGATCTCGAAACACTATAGAATATATAGATCCATACCTCAAGACAAGACCTTAACTAAGAGTGGATGTAACCATGTGAAGTTCTGGCATCAAAGAAAAAAAACCAAAAAAAGAATGAATGAAAAATAATAAGTCATAGAAGGAGCATTATTATCTCACAGTTCATGAGAGTGACAGATAAATTTGAGCCTTTTACTTGTGTATGCTCATATAAAGTTCACATAAATGAGGATCATTTCTCTGTCTCTCTCACAATCTATAAGAATATAATTTTTCTTCATAAAATTACTATTGAAAGTAGTTAATTATATTATATATACTGAAGTTGTAAACGTGGTACTGTTCTTATAAACAATGTCATGCTATTATAGTAACCTTTTAGGTTTTAATTGCTTTTTCTTTTTCTTTTGGCTGATGATAATGGTCTTCTATTTGCTGTAGTAATGTCTTTTAGTCCTCAAACTTTAAAAATAAGTACTTTTACCGTTTTGCTATAAACCTTTAGGGCGAGTTCGGTTCCATTTAATTGCATTAATGAGTCTCGTTTTTCATCCGGTCAAAAGCTGGTGGGCCATTGGGATGGGATAAGTGCCTAGTTTTGATAAATATTTCAGTTTTGTCATCCTTCTTTATACCCTTCAACTACCCACTTTCTCTTCCCTTTTTGTTCGTCCCACTCTGAACCCAGTCCCCCAGGCCCCCATTTCTGCCTCCATCTACCGTGCATAATCACCCACCCTCCTTTGGCCATCCAACAGCTGAGGGGGATCCGACTTCCTACACCGGATCCATTGGAGAGCTGCTTCATCCCTGCGTTCTTCTTACTCCCTATATTGCTCGCCCTTCCACTGTTGTTTCATTTTTGACAATGGTCATCGACCTTAGACCGATGACCCATAGCCGGATCCGAGTTTGGGCAGCCACCGGATCCACTCGTCTATCTCCGTCTTTGACGACGTTCTCTGATTCCCAACTATAAAAGGTTAAGATCGCGTCTGCAGTGAGGGAAGTTGTGTGCATTCTCCGATTCCTAGCTGTAGACGGCATTCTCCGACTAGTGGTTCTTTGATGCCATCTTCGTATCCGTGGTGAGAGCTGTGTGTGGGTGTCAGTGGGGAGAAACATCGGATGAGCGGGGTGACACAATTCATAAATACTAAAAAATTTGTGGCATATTTCAAATAATTACTCAAACCCGTGTAAAAACCCAACCCGACTTGTTATTAATTGGATCAGTTTAATGCAATTAAACTGAAATGAATTGTCCCTTAATTTTTTGTGTTTGAATAATCTTTTGTGTACCCAAGATTCTCATGCACCCATGGAAGACTACTTATAAAAATTTGTCAGACTTAAGATAAAGTTTGCCTAAATGGTTGAGAAGTTGCTGAAAAAGGGTCAGGGCGAGGTTCCTAGCCTCTTTAGTGCCTTTTTTACTTCTATCTTTCTTTTTGCCCTTTCATCCTCTTGTGTTCTTTTTGCTTTCGTGTTTCTTTTTGCTCTTCCCTAGCCATTCTCTTTCCCCTTTTTTAGTCCTTTCTGTTTCCTTTTCCTCCTTTTTCTGTTCTTTTTCCTTCTCCGTATCTTTCATCGGTTTCTCTTTTTTTTTTTTTTAATCTTTTTGTTCTTTTTCTTTTTCATCTTTTTTTTTTTTTAATTGAAAAAAAAAAAAAGACATGACTGAAAGAGCATGAGAACCAGTAGTATAAAAACAAATAGAACATTGCTTATGTTCTTTTTAAACCACACATGTGCTTTTTTTTTTTTAACAGATGAAGGTATGTTAGACAAATAATAAGTAATAATTAGCTCAGAATAAAAGAATAGATATTGTTCAATGATAGAACAATAAAAAATATGAGAACAAACCAGACATTAATGAGAACATATATATATATGAACTAAAAAAAAATAGTAATGCATAAAAGAATGCACAATATTTATAAAATAACATATTCGATATAAGAACACATACAACCTAACAAAAGAACATATGGTGCATGTTGTACACCAGGTGCACACAAGACTAAATTTTTCTGTTTTAGGCCCTTGAACTTTCATGAGTGATACTTGAAGCCGCAATTTGTCTTGAAATGCCAAATTTACATTGGTCTTAGGTTGTATATTTTCAATTTACCAAATTTGTTACCAACACATTTCAAATGTATCAATTTTTTTAGAACTTTTGAATTAATTATAACTTATTTTTGAATTTATAATTCTTTTTAGTGCTTTTTTCTCTATAAGTATAATCTGCATGAAATTTGTGTATCTTTCTTAATTGCCCTAAACTAAAATGATGGTCACAATTTAGTACATTGCTAAAAGTCACAGCTTAGCATCCATTAGAAGTGAGCTTTCAGTTGGTTCAATTTAGAACCAATTCGAACATAATAATATCAGTTTTTAATTTTTACAGAGTGTATTCAAATTGTCCAGATTACATATCAAAACCGATTCAAACTATCCAAATTTCATTTGAATTTAGTTGGTTTACCTTTCTAAGACCTAAATACATAGTAAAAGAAAATAAATAAGATAAAAGTCCAAAATTTTGCCTCTCGTATCCAAGATTAAAAAAGAAAAAAAAACATATAATCCAAAATTAACAGGAAATAGCTTTTTACATACACAATCAATACAGATATGGTAAAATATTTATTACTATTTAATCTATTCGGTTTATTTCATTTCAAGTATATGATCCAATAATTGAACATTAAACTTAGTTTTGATCCAAACAGTCCAAACTAAAAAGACAACAAAATGAAATCAGTCTTTTCAATTTTTTAAATTATATCCAAATAACGCTTACCGCTAGAACCCATAAAAAGGAAACAGATGAAGACGAGTACAAATTCCCTAAAATTCTACGCTTAAAAGTAGGGAGATTTTAAAACTTGCGCTTTTAGGCGTCCCTTGTCTTCTTTGCATATAGAAGCTTGAAATTCAGTTTTAATCGTAACATCAATTTGAAACGGAAAAAGGGACCAGAATTTGGACCACCAAGCTTGGGTGGTATTCCCACGACAACATGAGATATATTACAAGAAACAGAAGAAAGATAAGCTAAAATGAGAACTGAGATGACGCGCTAAGTGAGCTTGGTGTTGCATAAATAACAAACACAGCAAAAATTAAGGAAATGCAGCCTGTGTAAGGAACTCAACATGAATGGACAAGGGGAACTTAAAACCTATCTCGTACTGGCATATGATATTGCCATCCATCCTGGCATCCCATTTCACAGCCATCTAAGCAAATGGTGAGCCATGGTCGATTAGGATCATGACCATAACCACATCTTTGGTTGCCGAGCTGGGTTTTGCCGATGCCAACCCAGTGTAGGCCGGGAAACCAAGGCTTCTGGAGCATTTTCCTTGATTCGATAGATAAGCGTGTGCAGTTGTAAAGATCAAGCCTCTTAAGCGGTTTGCTTCCATTCTGAGCCTCTTTCTTTGCCGCCAATGCCTTCAAGGACGAATCTGTCACATAGACGCAATATCTAATACACAATTCAGTGATCTCTACACCAGTTTTAGTGATTTCATGGATACCCTTATCAGATATCCCCGGCATGTACCCCAGATCCAAAGTCACCAATTTCTTTGAGATCATGCCTCCTCCATGCAGCAGATTCCTAATCCCCCTGTCAGTCACCCGCTTACAGCCTCTCAAACATAAAGATGTGATTGGTGAGTTCAACTTACTCAGAGCTAACAGGCCATTATCAGTTATATCAGCTCCCATGAGATTCAGAGCAGTTAGCCTTGAAAGGCACGAAAGGGCACCAAGGCAATCATCATCTACACTTTTGCATCCACCCAAGTCAAGCACCTCCAAGCTCCTAGAAGTAGCCAGTTTCTTCACGGATTCACTAGTTATCAGATTGCTTGATGACAGTCTCACCTCCAAAAGAGCACACTGATCACCATTGAGATCATGAAAAGCCAAGTCTGACAAATATAAAGCATTTCGAACTTCAAGTTTCTTCAAATTTTTACATGATTGCAGGATTGAGGCATACCCAGCATCTGTAACCTTTGAGAAGCCACATAACCTCACTGACTCAAGGCCTTTACATGCTTCAGAAAGCAGAAACATGCCCATGTCATTTATTCTCTTAAATGATACTGGGTGGTTCTGCTTACTTCGCATTAGAGAAAGTCTGCGCAAATGCTGAAAACAACCCAAGGTCTGGAGCCCAGCATTGGTCAAGTCTTGACTCGGGTGTGGTTCCTTGTATGGTTTGTCTTCAAGCTCCAAATCCAAAAGCATAGGGAAAATACCAGCAATTTCAGTGAGCACCCTGTCAGATATAAAGTCTAGGACAAGTGACAAGCTTTGCAACTGATATGCAGGGGTTGATGGAGGAAGCATCATGCCAAAATCACCCATGTCTGTTGATTTAATTCTAAATTGATGCAGCGCATAGAACACCTCGTCCTCTAACACAGGATGTACCTTAAGAACTTTTATAGTTTTGGGCATGAGGTCCATAACACACAGTGTACTCGGCCCACTTGGTTTTGTCGTTCTTATTCGAAGGCAGAGACACTGGAGCATCAGGATATAATTGGAAGTTACACATAATTTAACAATCCATTGCAGTTTCAAATCAAAATTCGACAGAGAAGTTACCTCCAAGTATCTGCAGGCCTCTACCAAGTGACGAATAGGATTCCGTAGCAACACCGGTGACTCCATGCTTGAAAACTCTACTGTTAACTCCCTGACCATACAGAATCCGAGGTCAATACAAGGCTATGATTCCGCGTTTCAGATGAAATACAAAGACGCTACAGAGAAACAATTCGGGACTATTCAATACTCAAAAGCCATTAACTTTTTCATCTTCCATATTCTCTTAACGCAATTGAATGAGATAACTACAATGACAACGAAATGATGCCAACTAACCTGAGATTGGGGCAGCTTTCTGCGATGGAATCCAGAATCAAGTCGGGGAGCAAATGACAGGCGAACAAGTTGAGTTCTACAAGACTGGGAGAGAGAAGAGAGTGGAGAGCGGGTTCTGGGAGGCGGAGGCAGCTGAGAGAGAGGCGGCGGACCCCTAAGCAACGCCGCAGGATATGTTTCAGCGTGACGGCGTCGGGTGATAATGTCTGCGAATCGCTGCATCTGTCAGCAAGAATTGAATGGGTGAAGAGGAGAGGAGGGAAGACAGAGAGAGAGGATGAGTTACCGGGAAGTCGAGAGAGGAGAGGAGAGGCAGCGCGTGGGAGACGACGGCGGAGCGGAGGAGCTTGTTGACGGAGGCGAGAGAAGAAAGGCTCTCTAAATCCAACCTTGTCAGGATCTCTTCGTTGACCACCGTCGCCGGAATCGGGAAAGACTCCATTGTCGGTCACTGCTCGTGATGCGAGCTCGGTGACCTCCTCCGGCGGAAAATGAGACTAAGAGGACCACAAACACAAGCTCTGTCCCAGAGTCGAGCCTCTATAACATTACACGTGACCAGAGTAACTGACCAGCTGGGGGAGAGAAGTTTGGGCTTTTTTGGGCCCAGCCGAATACAAGGATTTTTTTTGGCAAAAGGAGCAAATTGCCCACTCAACTTTTTGCTATAGAAGGATTAGCCACTATGGTTTTTTTAGAGTCAAATTGATCAACAACGTTATTTTTTGGAGGTAATAGCCCACTACCGTTATTTCCTCCACGATCGGCAGTGACGTAGCAAAATTTAGTCTACGTGGCAACATTATGTGGAGATGACATGGCATATATTTTTTTTTCTAACTTAGCCCTAAACTTTTATACACATTACAAATTTCCCCTAAATTTTATTTCTTCTCTCCTCAACCACCCCTTCTTCAAACTTGTACAAATGAATCGACGCAAACGTTTCAAAGGACAAATCCAGAATCAACAGTACCTTCAGCTTTGGAACCCACATTCTCCGATTGCAAGCATAGATTAGTGAGTAGATGAACCGTGAACTGGTTTAGCCTCCTCCAGCACGCCTTCTACATGTTCGACGAAATACCCCAATGAAACCATGTGTCTTTCATCGTCGACTAGAGGGTTTGCGCGTCAAACTGGTGTCTTCGATCCAGTTGATGGTGGAAGCAACAATCGGCATCTTTCAGTACCGAACCAAGCCCCAAAAATTGAAGAATTAGATGGCGGAAGCAACAATCGGCATCTTCGATCCAGTTGATTTCGACAAGAACGACGATTCGACCAAGGCTGCACCGATTTCGACTAAGTCCATCTCCGTCAAACTGGTGTCTCTCTCTCACCGTTTGTTTTGCCAGACGCGTCTCCCTCTAACGCTCAAGTCCTGCCGGACCTCCGGTCGACCTTTAATCCGTTGAAAGTTCCTTTGCCCCTCCGCTCAATCTCTGATCGCCGTCATACGTTCATCCTCCCCTCCGATCAACCTCCACTTCATTAGATGGTGCTATGGCGGCGGGGGGACAACGGCAGTGGTGGAACAGCAGGCAAGAACAACGACAGGGACGCAAGCAGCAGATTTGTGGTCAGTGATGGTGGGCACCTACAATGACAGTCATTTCGTGGTTTGCGACAGTGGGAGGTCGAGCACAAATCTGTTTTGGTTTTAACGCACATTGTTTCTCCTTTTAACAAGTTTACCCCATTTTTTTAATTGAGCCCCTAATGTGTTTTTAGATCTATAAATGTACAAATATATAAATGTTAACAGTCATTTTGGCTCTCTTTAAGGTGTTTTGGGCTAGATTAAGAAAAAATTTGGCTAATTAGTGTCTAGGGCATTTTGGGTTTTTTACCTAAATTGTTGTGTTAGGTCTCAAATTTTGATTTTTTGAGTCTTTAAATTTTTTTAGGTCTTAATTAGGTTGTTATTATTTTTTTGGGTCAAATTTGAGTTATTTGGGTAATTTGGGTTAAAATTGTGTTTTATTGTGAGAGTTTGGGCTTTAATTGATACTTCTAGGAAGTTTTGGGCTTTAATTGAAAATATTATAAAATTATGGGCTTAATTGAAAAATCTAAATTTTCTTGGGCTTCATTGAAAATCTATGATAATTATAGCCTCAATTGAAGATTATAGGACAATTTAGGCTAAAACAAAGACTAGGAGCAAATTCTATACTAAAGTTCTAAATAACACTCTCGCCATCTTGGATTGGTTGAAATGTTTGACCTAGCATAGTGTTTTAGGTGAGCAATAATTTTTTAGTTTTCAGACAATTTTGCCATCTTATCTCATTTCTCAATGTCGTTTATAAGAGCAGGAGGCAGCGGATCTTTGCTAGAACAATGTCCAGCGCCAACATTCTCCGCCATTGAATTGTCATCTTCGATCTCCATCGAATCCCCAAATCATCTTCAAATAGCCTCCAATCATCTTCAATCTCTGTCGCAAACTCTCCATCTTTGGAAAGCACCTTCGAATTATCTTCGATTGTCTTGAATTGCCTTTGAATCATTGGATCCCTCTTCATCTTCAAATTGTCTCTGATCATCTTCGAATTGTCAGATCCCTTTCCATCTTTGAATCCCCATTGATCACCGATTTGGGTCGAATCTCTTCGTCTCCAACAAGCATCAAATCTCCGGCATCCATTTCCTCCTTTTACTTCTTGCCTCATTGAGCTAGGGTGATTTTACAAGGGAGGACCCGAGAGATAAAGGAGAGCGGAGGTGTGTATGAGACTATAAGGGTAACATAGAAAATTGGGCATAAAATGTTTCATTCTTTTTGGGACAACCGAAAAAAAAAATGTTATGTTCTTTTTAGGATGAAGTGAGTAGATCTTTTAAGATTTTGTCCTAGTTTGATCAAGTTCTAGCTTTGAATGTTTTTTCTAGGGATTTAAGGACTTGAATACATATAAATATGCTTGAAAATACTAAAATTGGGGCTAAAAAACTCGAAGCTAGGAGGAAAAATTCAAAACCCTAAGCTCGTAGCTAGAAAAAGGAAAAACTGCAGTCCTAGCCTTTGATTTTTCTTCACTCTATTGCCGCCACCCTTGAGCCCCATCACCACCTCCAGCCGCCACACCAACCACAGTCGTTGGCCCCACCCCCTCACGCCACTATCGACAACCATCCAATGCCGCCCCTAACATTGCTCAATCATCAAAGATGCTCAATCAAGAAGGAAGACTCTGCACAAACGAATCCCCGCCACATTCCACCACAATCACAGATACGAAACATTTTTGTTCAAGACAAAGCAAAATCAAATGCTCTAATATCATTGCTCTATCAAAACCTTAGATGAAGAACAACAAAAAATTCAGGAGCAGCAATTTAATACTTTACATAAAAAGAAGTGAGGAACGAGTAGCATACCAACGTAATGATCAATAATCACCAAATGCTGTCCAGTACTTTTATTCTACATGGTAGACTCCAGTGTTCCTATCATCTCAGCAATTGTACGATTTATATGGTTCTGAAATCCAGAAAAAGGCATAGGCATAAACTTAGAATGAGAGAAAAACTTAAACACAAAAATGTCATGATGAAACAAGAAGCAAATTTTTACCAGTTAGCACTGAAGTTTATTATAAATATGGTGTTGGAATATCTGGAAATACAAAACGAAATGCATATAAACCATCTCTGGCAAGGTCATGCAAAATGGTTATATGCATAACATGGATTGTTTATTACTAATGATTGGTTTTCGTCTGTTTTAAGCTTGTTTCAGGTGAGTTGAGTGATTAACACCTTCCCAACTCATACCTAATCCCATATCCAAAAGTCTATAATTTTTCATAAAATTTGCCTTTTTTTCATTGTTTTGGAGTTAAATTGGGCTTTTCCTTGGTTTTTACCCATTTTTTAAACTAAGGTGACGACTTTATTTTTCTAAACCCTAGCATGAAGATCCATATAAAGTCAATAATTGCACCTATGCCTGAGGGGCCGCCGAGGTTGAGGTTGCTCATAATAAGCATAATTGCACAAATATGTAATCACATATGTACAAGAAAGATACACTCATTTGTACAAATAATCTTTATTAACCTAAGATGCATGTTTAATATACAATAATAAAGTTAGTAAGTGTTACATAAATATTCAAACAATTAAACTTGTATATACAATTAAATATACCTATGACAATTTTTAAAATTTCATTTATACACATGTTTTACATGTTTATACATATCTTTGACTTTTTTGGTACATTGGATTCACACATATTGGAAGAAAATTTTGGCATGTTTCGATTTGCACATATCTATATATCGGTTTGTACATATCTTTAACCTTATTTGCACATCAAGTTCATACATATCTAACATCTTATTTGCATATCAAGTTCATACATATATAATATCTGATTCGCACATGTCACTATTGTATTACTATTAATTTCATTTTTATCGTAATTTTCATTTCATTTATAAAAATATAAATATCGTATATACAATTGTATATATTTGTAACATACCTTTGATCTTGCTTTTATATATGTGACACATGTTTTATATATATCTATCACTTACTTTATACATAAAGTTTTATACATATTTTGTTGTTTGTTTATACATATCTTAAATTTTGGCAGAAAGTAGAATTTGATGCGTTCACTTTTTTTTAATGGGTTGTTAAGCCTATAACATATCTTTAATTTTTATGGAAAGTGAAATTTGAAGCGTCCACACATGTTTTTAATGGGAGGTTGAACCCATACATATTATTAAGAATATATCTGTGATTTCGTTTATACATATCTCAGACGTTATTTGTACATATGTATTAAACTATTTATACATATGTCCTAATTTTCTTATCCTACACTTCATGGATATGTCGCAACTCCTTTGTACATATGTACAGTTTTGGCAGGAAGAGCGAATTATTGTGTTTACACCTAGTTTTTAGTAGTAGGGGTAATTGTCACAGGCCTTTACCCATAATCCCATCTCTATCATATGAGACCCCAAGAACCTTGCACTAATTTAGTGTTAGGCCTGTGTAGGTTTGCTTCTTAATGGGTTTGCTAATTGATTAAATCCTTAATGCAATACTGTTTTATACTATGCCTTACTATGGCTGTAGGTCAATGACCATAAAAATAATATATAATCAATGCAACTGATAAGCATTTCAAAACATGCATTTATATAAAATATACTGTTATGCATTATGAATCCATATAAGCTACTAAGGAACACAACCACTAGTTCAATATCTTTTACCAGAGGTATGAGTTTGACACACATATATACATCATACACAAAAGTGTCATATATATGCTACACACTGAGAATCTTGGGATCCAATCCCACCTAAGCTATACTGCCAAAAAGAGATCATTACAGTGTTTGGGTATTCCTTATTCCTTACTTTTGTACAACAAATGCCAGTAAATTAGTATTCCAATAATTAGGAACCTGCAAGAAAGAAACTTAACAATAATGTACAATAGTAATTAACTTATGCACACATGGTATCAAAATATTAATAACCAATTCTTTTATTAGTTATTAGCCCCAGGTCCACCAATATCTGTGTACAAAATATATAAGGGATGTGAGAACCAAAAGTTTTCAATAAGGGTTATAATATGTAGGAAAAAAAACTATATAGGACCGGGCATATTATCCATAACGATGTCGATAAATGCCTAGTGCACTTGAGCTCAAGTCATAGTACTAGGAACTTGTATTATTGGCCAATAATTATAGGAGTAACTAATTTCCACAATTCCTTTACTCATTTTTCCTGTAATTGACAAGTCTAATTTATCCATACAAATACTACTTTGAAAGCTTTTTGGTATTTGCCAATATCCCTTATTTTATGTACAGGAGTGAACTATTTGCTTATGTAGTACTAGTGTTAATGCTAGCTTTGTAAGATTTTGTGAGTAGTTAAAGACACCTTCCCCTCTTAGGTCAACCAAGGTCTTAGCCCATCACGATGATCTTAGGTATCGTAAGTTTCTAACCCATCATACTCATTGTAAATTAGACCATATTAAGGTCCTTTTTGCCTATAGATACAAGTTTACAAATATACACTTACACACATCATATGGACTTCATAGTTTGGCTTCCTACCAAACTCAATCATATAAGTTTTTTATATAGCCATTAATACTCAAATCATATGCTTGTTAAATTTATCAATAATTCGGCCACTTGATATACAAGTATCATAGCCAAATTTATTTAACACATAAGCATACAAATTAAATAACCCTTACCCTAGACAACTTAGTTTGCAAGCTCAAGGCACTTGATTATTTCTGTCTCGGTTTCAAGCTAAACATAGGTCTCTTCTTAGTAGCTTTTTCTCAAGACTTATATTGATCATTTAACACATAAATAACCCATATTTAGGCTAATAATTAACAAAGCCCCATATGGTTTAAATAACTAAATTAACTTTTACATTGGTCTCTACATAACTAGACCTTTAATAAAACTTAGATCCAATATTTTCCTTTTCCTTGCTTGTTAGCCTTTTATACTTAGCAATAATCAAGCAATATTAATTCCAGCTCCTTCCTCTAGCCACAAACATCAAAATTATATAGGAAAAACCATGCAGAACACATCAATCCATAGCCTCCTAACCGAACACCATTTCTTTGTAATTTAAGTTATTTCTCAACTTCCCATGTTTAGTTTATTTAATAAAAATACATGGAACACAGTTTCCAGCAACTCCAGATCTGAAACAGAACTAGAAAAATTACGGGAAAATAATTTGTTTACTTACTTGCAATAACTGAGCTCAACTCTAACTCCTTATGCAAAAATACATGATTTCAACCTCAAATCCTTATTAATTTGTGTTTAATTTAAGAGAATTTGGCTGTTGAGAGCTTAAGCAAGTGCATCCATGGTGTTTCTGATATGAGGAGTGAAGTTTCGGGTGGTTTAGGCTGGAAGAAATGACCTGGTTGAGTTAGTTAAGACAAACATTGCCTCAATTTTAAAAAGTGAAGTGCTCAGTACCCTATTTGCACTAACTAGTAAATTTGGGTTTATTTGTAACACGCTTAAAAAATTTAGGACAAATTTTGGTATTATGTCATAATTACACATCCAATCCTAGCCTTTCAGTTATATTCTGTTTTGTCCCTACTTTTCTCAAGGTTACACTTAAACCACTTATGGACAATCTAGTTAATCCAAAATTTCATGATGATAAACCGGAAATCATGAAAAACCGTAAAACCTCAAATTCAACATTTTCTTATGCTCTATCCAACCATGCAATAAAATATGTCACTATGTGGAATGACTAAAATGCCCTTCTTGGTTCAGCCCGCTTAAATAATCAATTTTTTTACCTTTTTTAAGCTATTAGACTGTTTAAAACAGAGACTTGACTTGCAAATAAATTATGTAAAATGTTAATTTATTAAATTAACTAATTACCTGACCAATTAGATTTATAACTTTGAGGGCTGCCACAATTATATATATCCTTATAATGTTAGGCACACCTTAGAATAACCTATTAAGTTCCTTTTTTATACTATGAGATCACCTCAAATATAAATTTAGGTTAAAAGAGCTACTAGGAAGGTTGGGACATGAGTTGTATGTTTCATGAAATCTTGCGAGCATTAAACTATACTTGACAACTTGTTGGCTAGTCTTTAGGTAAGAGCGCTGTCATTGCACTAACCCCTGGGCCTCGACTGAGGTGTTTTCTTACCTTTGCTAGCTGAGCTAAACGAAGATAGATAATCTTAATATTAGAAATGCATCTTCACAGCTTTAAGCAAGCATGAAACATATTCTTGTATGCCTACATAACTTGTAATGCACCAGTGAGGGTCAGGCGAATATTCTTCCTTCATCATGAATTAGTTTAAATATTTGGATTTAGTTTGAAGATTAAGAAAGAGGAAAAAAGGTTGTGTATTACTTTCATTTTTATTCTCCACTTTTTACATGTAAATTAAGAAAGATTAAAAAAAATGAATATTAAAATTACAATTAAATTGGTAATAAAGTAAAATAATTAGAAAATATTGAAATTTTACAAAGATTTGTGAAGATCCAAAATAAAATATGTTGCAAACAATTTAGCTAGATCGGAACATGAACTTGAAGGTGCAAGCAATCATGATGAAAACCATTTAGTTAAGGTAAAAAGGGAAATTTGATAGAGAAGAACAATTATTGAACGATCAAACTTCTTTTTCAACAATCACAGATATGAAACATTTTGTTCAAGACAAAGCAAAATCGAATACTCTAGTACCATTGTTTTGTCAAAACCTTAGATGAATAACAACATAAAACTCAGGAGCAGCAATTTAATACCCCACATAAAAGGAAGCAAGGAACAAGTAGCATACCATGTCAATGATCAATAACTACCAAATGCTGTCCAGTACTTTTGTTCTGCATAGCAGACTTGAGTGTCCTATCATCTCAGCAATTGTACAATTTATATGGTTCTAAAGTCCAAAAAAAGTGGAAGAGGCATAAACGTAGAATGAGGGCATAAATGTAGAATGAGAGAAAAAGTTAAACACAAAAACGCCATGATGAAACAAGAAGCAAATTTTTACCAGTTAGCACTGAAGTTTATTACAAATATGGCGTAGGAATATCAAGAAATACAAAATGAAATGCATACTATAGTGTTAAATATTGCGATACACCATTTACTGTAGGTATATGGTATGCGGTACAAATGTTTTCATATTTTTTCATTTTACTATGTGGTCGCACACTGCTTACTTTTTGTATACATTTTACCAAAAAATTGTGGTATGCCACAAATATCACATGGTACATACCATAGTATTTATTTTTTATGACTATTTTTTTCATATTATATCAAAATATCATAAATATATAAAAAATTAAAATATAAATAATACACATATTATAAAATAAACATTTACTTTTATTTTTTTATTACTTTTCTTAATTAATATAAAAATTTAATAGATGATAGTAGATTAAAGATCTCTGTGATGTTAAACAATACCCTCCAATTAGATTTTTGGTACATGCTACCCCAATTGAATATTATTCTCATTTGCAGAATTTCTTAACTCAAAACCAAAATTCCATAACAAGGGATGAAGATGTTGCTTTTACAAAATAAGTTAAAAAAAAAGCATCATACTTTGAGCCATTTAGAAACTTAATGTAGTGTTAAAAAATGTATTGTTGTTATTAAAGTATTATTTTTTCTCTTATATCAATAAATAGTTTTTTAGTATTATTTATTTTGTTCTATATATAACATTTTTTCAAATATTTTTTGTACTAAAAAAATATCTTCTATCATATATATTTTATTTATATTTAAAAAATTATGATGAGAAAATTAAAATACATATAAAATGTGTAAAAATAAATTATTAAACAAATTATGTAATCTTAAAATAATATTTTAACATTTATATTTTTTTTTTTTTGTGAAAATGGTAATAGTATTCAGTGCAGTATACCCTGCAGTATACCTTAAAAATTTAGAATGTAGTATACCTAGCGCTAACGATATTTAACACCTTGATGCATATAAATCATCTTTGGCATGGTCATGCACAGTGGTTATATGCACAGCATGGATATAGAAAGAAACAGTCTCCCGCGTGAGTAGGTGTTAAGTACACACTTTGTGGAGCTCTGAATCCGAACTTCTTGTGGTCGGTACCGTCAAGATGAACTGTGCTACCGGCAGTAGAAGTGACCTGCACGAAAGTCAGAGAGTTAATGAAGCACATCTATTGCTAATTGCATTTTTAGATGAAATGAACATAGTCGACAGATACCTGCTTTCTTTTACCGCATATCAGGCTTACCACAAACAGAAAAAAAAATTCAGCAAACAAACAGAAAGGCTCTAGGACGTTTTTGAGGTGCCATTACCACTTAGAAATTCAACAATCTCCAGCCAAGAAACAAGCATTAAGAATGGAAATTACAGCAAACCAACTTCCGAAACTGCATCTTGATCCAACAACTGCTGATGTATAAAAGCTACACTTTGAAGTCTTTCATAAGCATGTTGGCATTGAAAGGTCAGGTCCAGTCCAGTTTCCACCGGTGGAAATAAGTTATGGCAGAAAGATAAATCACGCACACTTGCATTCAACCAACTATCTACTAAAAAGAACAAGATAAGGCACAATAGCACAGAAGCATGTCACACTTTGGGCCTCAAATTTGCATGGTTGGAACTCTGGTAGAATCAAAGCATCACTAAAAGTCAGGCTTAAAATGGATTTGTTTTGCCATCACGTCATTATACTAGCATAAAACTTGTTCTCCGTTGTCACCAAGCCGGCAAATCATAACATTGAAAGAGCACACGTCTCTGCAACAATAGCTGCTTTAATAACAAGTGTTCATTGTTACAATATTTTGTTCCCAAAATTTTCTAATAGTCTCTATGGTGAGAGTCCTCAGCAAAAGCCAAGGAACCATCAGACACAGTGGCATTGCAAACGTTTCTGCAAAACAAAAGACTAGGAATATTTCTTGTCTTCAAACCCTCAATACAGAAAGTATAATTCGCAAACAAAAGAATGCTCTGTTGTTACTTGTTAGCATTATAAAAACATGCGTTTCTAGCTTGAAAGGTCGAAAACGTGAATCATTTGTTTCATAGATGAAACCTGAAACTTTCTGTAGTCTCACAAAATTCACTTTTACTAGCTAATAGACCATAAACAATGCATTACCTCCTCCACACCAGACAGATCAGTCTGCAAAGCTTCTGAAGCCGTAAAAACCACATGACTGCTGTCCCTCTTGTCAATCTTCTCCTCAAAAACTACAGGTTACTACAAATCCTGTCCTTAGACTCATAGACTGGTTCCGAACATACGAAAACATCGAGTCATGGACACTCTTCACATTGCATTGCACAACGTGTATCTGAAATCAACCACAGGAACTACTATCAGTATTTTTATTTATGAATTTTTTTATTTCAATTGAGCGATGTGATATGGGAATGGGAGCAAGCAACGCACAGTTAGGGAACGGGAAAGCCATAAATATTAGCAATCAATTCATGGTAAGCTGACTTATATTAATTCGCAGTCAACAGATGGCAGAATAATCTGATCGTAGAAATTAGAGAAAAAAAAAGGCATACAATAAACAACTTGTTTACTTTAGTCATCTCTAGCAAAACATTCCAGCATTTCATCTATGACTAGTCTACCAAACCAGGAGCCATTCACAGAAAGAAAAGTGAGAATCTGATCATGCTGCAACCAAATACCAATGAGGCTAAGCTGACATAAAGGAATCCGATGATCACACAGTGGACAAGAGTAATTTATCATCACATAGACTCGGTAAAAATTATAACGGTTATATCATAACAATTGGACAAACAAAAGAAGAGCGTGGGCTTGGAAAATATTTTCTGAAAAGTGATCATTTACAAAAATCTAGGTCAAAGAGAAAAAAAAATGCCTTTTGAGTCAATAAAGAATCATATTTTCACATGATATAGGATCTTGATCCTAAATACAACATAAAAATGAGAACTTCTAAGAAAGCTTCCACGATTCCAATCCAACCCAACAAATGAAAAACCAACGTAACTAACCGTAATCAAATTCTAACCGCGCGAGTTCTAGCTTGCTACTGCTCTCAGTATTGTGCCTACCAGTGTGGTTGAGATAACCTTGATGAAGATGATGACCATGACGACGATAACAATGATTAGTGGCATGCCAATTTCACCACCCCACCTCCCCACTTCCCCACTTCCCAATCCCATGCTTGAGCTGTGAAATCTGCAGCTTGGGTCTTGGAAAAGAAACGCCCAAGACAACTGCCCTCCGAGCTCGCTTTCCTTCCTCTGACTGGAAAACCAATTGTGACTTTCACGGCGACCCACCTCCACCACCGCTAGAACTAACGGCGGCCTTCCCCGGGGCCCAGTCCACCAATCTAACCCATCAAGGAAGACCCACTTGCTCAGCTCTCTCCGCCAGTCGCCAAGTTGGCCTTCTCCAAGTTTTCAATGCTTCTTCACCATCTCAATTCTGAGGGACCTCCTTTCAGTGCTTCAGCCTCATATTCCTCAGGCCCACCTGCAAATTTTGTATGACCGTTGACTAGACGTTTACCTGATAACCTCTAAACATGATTAAATCAAACGGCTGCCATTCGTTCTACCACGAATGAGTTTCCTATACCAACCCGACCATTTCTTTTTCTTCCATCTTCTTTCCTCAGGCGTAAGAAAATGCTTCGTATGATTGGAGCAGGTGAAAATTCCCAACACGGTTCCCCAACTGGTCAACCTTGATGCTCACATCCATGGCACCTATCAACTATCAGACTTGGAGATATTCAACAAAGAACAGTCAAAACAAACCTGAAATTACCATAATGCCCCGGTCGAAAAAGATGAAGTCTGGCTACCCAGCGAGGGTAATTCCGTAAATATGCCATCACATATTGCCCAATCCGAGTCTTCGGGGCGAGCGAAGGCCCTTACCTTTTCTTCCATCATCACTGTCTCTACTTAGATAAAAGGCCTCAGCATTTTGTTTGGCCTTTCCGTTCTTCTTCTTAGCTGCTAAGTTATGGGGGGCCACGAAAAGCACCGCTGGAAGATCTCCTTCTACAACCGTTTAAGTTCGTCTCCGAGGCGCCCAAAACCTCCGCCGGAGGAATTCGTCTGTCCTCTGTCTGGATCTTTGATGTTTGACCCCGTCGTTGTTCCCTCCGGTCAGACCTTCGAGCGAGTCTCCGTCCAGGCCTGCCTCCATCTCGGGTTCACCCCTACTCTTGCCGACGGCACCGTCCCTGACTTTTCAGTCCTCATTCCAAACCTCGCCATCAAATCGGCGATAGCATCCTGGTGCTGCAGGACGCGCACTGACCCGCCGTCCCCGCTTGATTATGACGCTGTTGAGAAGATTATCAAGTCCAAAATCCAAGACCAGGCGGGTCAGTCGGGTCTGGGTTCGGAAATCAGGGTCTCCGAGCGAGAATTACTTAAGGCCGTCGCCGATGTCCCGCCGGTGTTATTCTCCCACGCCGCTAGTGAATTGGGCCCCCGGGTCAACCAATTCTGCTCAAGCTCGTCTTCGGAGGAATCCGTTGTCGTCGCCGCCAGTCCCCCGACGCCGCTGCCTTTTGCGACCCGCCCCGCTTGTTACTCTTCTTCCTTCTCCTCCGCTTCGTCCTGCGAAGTTTCAGAATCTGAGAGCTGCTTGTCAGCTCAGAACGCTAGCAATCCCCAATTTTCCTCCCAGGAGGAGCGGGATCTGTTCAAAGGCCTTAGGAGCACGGACGTTTACGAGCAAGAACAAGCTGTGATTTCGCTGAGGAGAGTCACTAGAACGAAAGAAGAGGCTAGGGTTTCGCTCTGCAATTCCCAGCTGCTCTTGGCCATCAAATCACTGATCGAGTCGCGATACGGCGTCCTCCAGACGAACGCAATCGCTTCGCTGGTGAACCTTTCGCTCGAGAAATCGAACAAGGTGATGATCGTACGGTCAGGACTCGTTCCAGCCTTGATTAACGTGTTGAAGTCCGGATCTGGCGAGGCACGGGAGCACGCCGCTGGAGCTCTCTTCAGCCTGGCATTAGACGACGAGAACAAGATGGCGATCGGCGTGCTCGGCGCATTGCAGCCACTCCTCCACGCGCTCAGATCCGACTCCGAGCGAACTCGCCACGACTCGGCCCTCGCCCTCTATCATCTCTCTCTCATCCACTCCAACAGAGTCAAACTGGTAAAACTCGGAGCTGTCTCAACTCTCCTATCCTTAGTCAAGTCAGGCGACTTAGCAGGACGAGTTCTGCTGGTGCTCTGCAACCTGGCAGCATCCGCAGAAGGGAAATCCGCGATGCTGGACGCGAATGCGGTGACGGTTCTATTCGAGAAGCTGCGGGAGGGTGAGTTCGACTCGGAGGCGACCCGGGAAAACTGCGTGGCGGCGTTGCTGGCGCTGAGCCACAGGAGCCTGAGGTTCAGAGGGCTTGCGAAGGAGGCGCGTGCGGCGGAGGTGCTGCGGGAAGTGGAGGAGAGAGGGAGCGAGAGGGCGAGGGAGAAAGCGAGGAGGATTTTGCAGATAATGAGAGGGAAAGTGGAGGAGGAGGAGGAGGAGGAGGAGGTGGTGGACTGGCAAGCGGCGCTTGACTCGGCGTCACTCGGTGGGAATCGGTACCGAGGTGGGGGAGATGGATTAGCGCCTAATTCCACTAATTTTTAGGTGAGATAATTGGATTATTAGGCAAGGCATGCTATGTAAATGTGGAAAGTAGTTTATGATTTGCATTTTGAGGAAGCTTAAGCTGATGCTTCCGTTAGGGAGGGTTTGATGTTTTTTTGCTTTTGATGTTAATATGTGTACAGGGAATCCTTAAGAATCATGATTGAATATTTTGAATTTTGGTTCCCAGCCATTGGACCGACTGATTAGAGTTCGCATCTTGAAGGTTTGAAATCTTTTACCGTATGTCGTATTGTTATTACTACTAACTTCTATAACTTCTAAAACCCGTAGTTCGTTCTACAGAAAACTACACTACTCTTATCATGCTACTCTTATTATTTTGCCCATTAAGGTTGCGGTGTTTACACGACAGCTGCATTGTTTTTTTTTTTTGGAAAAAATATTAAAAAAATTACTAATGTTTACAACCTAGCCCAATCAATCAACTAATATTTTTTTTTGCCAAAAAAATTACTAACATTTCTGAGTTAAACTGATTTACCCACTGTCGTTAAAATGAAACCCACGTTGCTTCCCTCTAGCTACATCAAATTTGGTTGAGGAACTTAACATCTTGATTAAAGGCTTCATCAACTTCTCCAGTAACTTGCCAATCAAGTTAGCCAAATCAAAATCAAATCCGTATGCATGACTGATTTCTACTCGGTCGCTTGCTTGCGATCTGATGATGCTGATTTCTTAGATGACAAGGATATTAGAGGCCCACCCAAACTTAGGGTTAAGGCCGAAGACAGCGAGAGGTTGAAGGAGAGCAAGGTGAGGCCAGAGCTTTTGATGATGCAAGGGAGAGGCAGCGGTAATCAGCGGTTGATCGAAGCAAGGGAAGACAACGATGGTTAGTCGAAGTAAGGGATAGACAGTGGCAATCGGTGATCAATCAAAATAAGACACAAATAGCGGTTGGAGCACTGGAGGATAGGCCAAGGAAAACGAAGGTTAGTGAATTGTGATTAATATCAGAGGACGATGACGGGGCATCTTGGACTGGGAGTGTTGGAGGAGAGCGAAGGTTGGTGTTAGCAAAGGGCCGGCAGCCGTGGCGTTGCAGATCAAGAATGGTAGAGGAGATCATGGCAAGGACAGTAGCATGGGTGCCGACGGACCGAATCTGAATCTGAAGCTACATCAGCCTCCTACACAATTTTAACTTGGTTTTGGCCTTTATTAAAGCCACATCAGCTTCCTACTAACAAAATATGTCATATTTCGAACGGAATATTCGCCCAGTTAATGACTAGTGGGCTATTCGGCCCATTTTCAAAAGATAAGTGGTTTATTTGGTAAAAAATAAAAAACAATAGTGGCCGACTTGGGCCAAGTAGAAAACATTAGTGGTTTTTTTTATTATTTTTGCCTTCTTTCTTCTCTTTTTTCTTTTTTTTGGAAGTGATTACTTCTTTTGAAAGTTTAATCATATTTTTTGAAAGAAAGTAGTTTTCTTGACAGTCTGTCTCACTATTGTCTCGCTGTCATTTTGTTTTGGTCAAACACATTTCCAATCCCTGTAAGGTTTTCATTTCTCATCTTAAACCCTAAGCTTGATCAGTTTTGCATTAAAAGTCATTGAACTTAATAACTACTTAATTATACTAATTCACCATGATTTGTTTGTTTTTTTTCTAGTAAAATAGAGTTTTTTTTAACTTTTATTAAGTTAATTGTTAAACTCTTAATACATAAATTTTTTACATTTTCTCTCTTGGTCCCCAAACTATTTTTTTTGTTTTTCTGCAGTATTATTTTCTCAAATAAAACTTTAGTCACTATGATTTGTCCTCTTTTATATAATTTTGGTTGATTCCACTTTAGTGAATTTATTTCTTTTCTTTTTCTTTTACCTTTACTACGTTAATGGTTAAACCATTCATTGATTAACATAAATTAAACACAATTTTGTATTTTTTTATGATGTATTATTTTCTAAAGTAAAACATTGGTTACCATGCTTTGTTTGTTTTTCAGTAAAATAGAGCTTTTTTCTTAACTTTTATTAAGTCAATTGTTAAACCGTTAATACTTTAAGTTTTTACATTTCTCTCTTGATCACCAAACTATTTTTAAAATTTTTTTTTCATTATTATTTTCTCAAACAAAACTTTAGCCATTATGATTTGTCCATTTTTTGTATGATTTCGATTGATTCCGCTTTAGTCAATTTATTTCTTTTCTTTTCTTTTTACCTTTACTACATTAATGGTTAAGCTATTCATTGATTAACATAAATTAAACACAATTTCATATTTTGATCATATCTTTTCATTATTAATAATTAATTCCTTCATATATTTGATTCTTTCCTCAAATTAATTTATTCCTTTCACAAGTTTATGTGATGATCACATACCTTTCATATATGAAGTTAAACTATTTACATCATATATCTATATAAGTTATGCATATTGAATATTATGTGAATTGCCTAATAAATCCATTGCCTATGCAACTACTATGATTCCCTTCATTTTGCATCTCTCTTATGTCATGTATGATACCACTAGCATTGGCTCTAAATGTCAATATCAGCACCGAATCAAAATGAAATCAAAATGAATGTGTTCTTTAATTACACCTCACTTCATTATGTGACTGCTACGACAGCCGAACCGTTTTGTACCTTAAATTACTAAATATGAAACAACATTTACTATTCAATGAACAACAACTTTTTTGCCATTTATCATTCTACTTTTTTTTCTTTTGCATTTAAAGTAATGGTCAAAACGTCTTTCAAGTCCCTTAAGATTTCATTTGTTTTCTTTTATAGCCTATATTGTTTTATATGACATATTACACTATATTTCTATACATCAATGCCCAATCATTATTCATGAATAGTGTAGAGAACAGGTGTGATATTCACGAACAGTGCCACCTTTTTTCCCCTCATTTTTTGTGAATGTCATTTACTCATTTTTAAGCTTGATCTCCTTTTCAAAAAAGTGATTGCGTCTTGAGTGCCTATGTTATAATTTTTCCTGTTTCACTTTTGAATTTGGCTAAAACTCGTTTTGAGTCTCTTAAATTTCATCATTTCCCATTTTAGTCATTAAGTTCAACCTGCATTGCATTTTGGTCCCCCAAATTTAATAACTACTTAACTAGATTTTTTTCTATTGCCTATGTTATAATTTTTCCTGTTTCACTTTTGAATTTGGCTAAAACTCGTTTTGAGTCTCTTAAATTTCATCATTTCCCATTTTAGTCATTAAGTTCAACCTGCATTGCATTTTGGTCCCCTAAATTTAATAACTACTTAACTAGATTTTTTTTCTATTGGTCCCCAATTTTTTTTTTGCTGTTTTTTATGTATTACACTCTAAAATAAAACATTGGTCACCATTTCCTCTCTTAGTTCCTAAAATTTTTGACCAATTTTTAAAGTTAATGATTTATATAGCTACTTGATTAAAATAAATTAAATTTCATTTCTGTGTTTCAGTTATATTTTTTCATTATTGATAATTGAGTTTTGTAATGAGTTATTCAATTTAAAAGCTCTGTGGTTTAATAAAGTAATTTGGTCAATAATTCCTAAAATTGAATGTGAATTTTTCTAAATAAACTTTTCATCTATATTAAAAATTGGAATTTAAATTGATAAGAGATAAAAAATTTTAATGAATTATTTTGTAATGACAAAAAAAAAATCCATCATTTCAAATAATGTATAGTATTATGTTTCACAATTTTATATTTTGATCATAACTGATCATTTTAATGATAAGAACATAACATAAAAAACTTGACTCAAAATTAAGATAAAATAAAATTTTAATTAATGAAAATAAATTTATGACCTAGAATTTTTAAGCTATTATTATTGATATTTATTTTAATGATAAATTTATTAAAAAAAAATACCCACTACAACGTGTGGGTAAAAAATAACCTTGTTTTAACTAAAATATGCTTGCACTCTACTGCGGGTATTTATGTTTTGTTACGTTGTATATCACAAAATAACCTTACAGTACATGTATATACATAATGTTGAAACATATATAATATTTCATCATGCATTTATATAATTATTTTTTAATTTAGAATTTATTATGAAATAATAATAATAATAATAATAATAATAATAATAATAATAATAATAATAATATCCATTCCAATTACAAAAAGAAAGCTAAAAAAAAGTCAACCCTTTTTGTAGTTTACAATGTATAATAATAATAATAATAAATTGACTCATTCTCATTATAAAAAAAAGCTAAAAAAAAAAGGACAACTTACCACGTCAAAGATACTTATGGTACTTCATTTGATAGGAATGTGAAGTGGAGGGTTTAAGTGTAAAAAAGGAGAGATTTGGATAGCTTTTGATGGCACCCATTTTTTACACAGGTGGCGTACCTCATTCCTTTCCACAACCTTTACAATATGTATATAGATGATATGGTACAGTGCCACAAATATATACATATATACATATGAATACATAGGACATCGCAGCTATTACAAGTAGTGAGTTTAAAGTGTATATGACATGAATCTAGATTTTTTAAATATAAATATATATTTGTAAAATAAAAATATGACTACTTGTTTGTTTAGATTTAATTTGGTCGTGTTAATGCATTAAGATTCAATTTTCTAGTTATACAAGGGAGTTAGACAGGTCCCGCTTGTGGACCTGCTAAAAGTGCCCTTGAAGTTACATTTTATTTTGGATTTACCAATGTTAAAAAAGACTCATGTTTGGCTTAACTGGCATTTGCTCTTTAAGATTGAACAAATTGCTTCTCCATATGCTTCTCTTCGCTCAGCATGCTCCCCGTTGACGGCCACCCTTCCTCTGATAGGTTGCCTTTGCTAAGCTGTGTAGGGTCAACCCAATTCCCCTGCCTTGGGTGCCCATCAATAGCCTCCTACATAGAGCCCCAATGTGGCAATCTCATCCCTATAGCCTAATCGGCTCCAATCCAGCCATGGCAAACCTTGTTATTGCATTGACCAAACAATCCATCCTATTGCTGCCTTTTTCAGCTATATCCCAATTAGCGAAATAAGAAGTAGGATGAGGCTAGGACATATGAATCAAAGGAGGGGGACAGGGGCTGGGCCGCATTCAGCTAAACATGGCACAAGGACATCTAACGCAAGTTAAGAGGCCCATTCCTGTGTAGGGCATCATAGTGGATGAGAGCTAGTGGATGACGGCGCATCGGCAAGCTGAGGTTGAGAGAAAACTAGTTGACTGGTTTTGACTGTAAATAAGTGCAACTTTGGGGGTAAAAAATAAATGCTTTGAAACTAGGTCATACCCAGGTCCAATTATGCATTAATTTGGCCAAATTAAATTCTAACAAACTGGGCCTAAGTAGAATGGGCATAAAATAAATAAAAATATAACATTCTTTCAAATATAAAAAATATTTTGTCATATAAACATTCAATTAAACATAATAATTATATATTTTACTTCAAAATATTAAAACTAAAAAAATTTACAAAGGCATATTCTCCCGATTTTGAGATTGTACAATACAACATGAGATGGGCGAATTGTCCGTTAATAGCTTGTACAGCCCAGTACGAAGAACAGAATAAACACATCCTTCTCGTTTCATTTCCAATCGGCACGGTGGGTATGATATGAAATTTAAAACTATGGTTATTGTTAGATTGTAATACTTAATCTCCAACCCTCAACAATATACATTGTTTTTTTTATAGTCATAAACAAATGTAAGAGATTAAGGGAATAGAAAAAAAGCCAAGTCATTGGCTTAAGAACACACTCATGATAGATAATCACTATCAAGTAGCAAGTAAAAGTCTTTATTTTCGTTGTAACCTGCTTGATTAGATTTACCATCGATGAACCGAGTACCAAGGATTCTCAAAGAGCAGCAAAAGCTTGAGAACAATAAAATAAAATAGTGATATCTTTCAGGTTAAAGTAAAAAGTTGATCTAGCTACTTATAAGATCGCTGTCAATTCTACTTTTAATATTGGGGAATAATGGGGAATGAAATGACTTTTTTTGTGTAGTAGATATGCATTAATATTCATCCAAACCCAAGCTGGCTGAGTCAATGGACACCAACCATCATCAACAATAACATAGCTACATTCTATGAAGACTAAATTAGTCCGCATGTACCCTAAGTTTTACATAACAGGTTTTGTGTTGTATAAGGAGTAGAGTTAAAGGTTCCATAGTCTCTAGTCATGATAAATTGCCACAAAAGTTCATCCTTTCTTATAATAATGGGATTCATGTATAAAAAAGAATTACGAAAAAAAGCATTCATTTTTTCTCAACCATATAATCTACAGGGAAGAGACTAGATAAGGCATTCATTCAAACTTTCGATGGTACTTAAAAAAGTAAAATTTCAAAAAAGCCAGCTTTGAAATGAGGTATGGTGGTCACCAGAGGGTCGACTGCAAAAGTACTCCCAACCTAAGCTGTCCTAAAGCAATCCTAAAATAGATGCATTGATGGTTCCACTTTTGAGTGGCATTGCAAACAAATAGGATTGGAGATACCCTTATTAATGGCTAGATTAATGGTTGCGAGGAAAGCATTGAGGAGATACTTCCATAAAAGATCATTAACTTCTGTGGGATACTGTAAGCCTACAGGACCTTATTTAAGTTTGGATGTGGAGAATAGAGCAACGA
This sequence comes from Aquilaria sinensis, assembly GCA_005392925.1. Lineage (NCBI taxonomy): Eukaryota > Viridiplantae > Streptophyta > Magnoliopsida > Malvales > Thymelaeaceae > Aquilaria > Aquilaria sinensis. The sequence continues at coordinate 136,429 of SMDT01000107.1, forward strand.
ATCTCCATCTCAATTCTCAAGGGTGCCGATTGGTGAAAAAGATGTTGGGAATATCCTTACTTAGTGGTAAAGTTATAAGAAGCATTACCCCTATAAATGTTGGTATTTGACCTGAAAGATGGTTACAGGGGTTTTTGAATCTGTATAATAATGAAGGGCAGAAATATTTTATGCAGAAAAGGAATGTTCCATGATAGATTTGGCAAAAAAGAAAGCTTGATGTCATTGAATTGGTCAGGGGACGTCTCAGGGGCTTAAGAATCTTCTCAAACCTTGATAGTCTTACCATTTTTGATATGCTATATGATGCTAAAAGATCACACCCCTATAGGAGACTTTTCAAAATGAAAAAAAAAAAACATTTTTGTCATACCTTACCCTTTATATAAAGTGAAAGGCACCATGCTTAGCCAAAAGAACTCTAGCAACAAGCTTAGTCAGATCACCAGAAAAGATACGCTATAATGTTTTCCTGAGCAATGCTAGATTGAAAAGTCCCAAATCTTTAATTTCAAGACCTTTTATTCCTTTTGAAAACATTAGCATCCTTTTTTGTTTAATATTGACTCTTTTACGCATATGTGACCCTGACAACTAAAAACAGATGAAAGTTTTGGATAGAGAATTTGATAGGGTCACAAGAACCTTAAAGAAAGACGTAATGTGCATAGGTATAAAGGAGATTGATTGTATCAAAGTCAGCTTATCGGCATTATTTAACGATTTCCATTTCCAACTACCTAGCCGCCTTTTAATTTTGTCCTTAAGGAATTGAGAAGAAGAAGACTTGGACATATCTTGAGACAACGGGATCCAAATAGTTCTAAATACTAACATCAAGCCTAAAAGGAAATATCTTACAATAATTCTTTTCTAAGGAAGAAAAGAACATTTTGACTAAACATTTGTTCGAACTTCCAAAAATTCACTTTTTCTCAAACTACAATAAGAAAAAGATCTAAAGCTTGTTGGAAGCCTTACACTACATGTATAGTAGGCTTAAAGAAGACAAGAAAATCATTTGTAAAAAGAGCTCCCTCCGTCGCACCAATATTGCTTTGTTTTTCTTTTTAAATAATCCCAAATCTTTGCAAACATTTATAGATTTAGTAATTTACTTTACTATACTATCCTTTAAATTATCATTTTAATGTTCACTTTTTCCAACTTTCTTAATTTACATGCAAAAAGTTAAGGGCAAAAATGGAAACAATATACAAACTTTTTCCATTTTCTTAATCTCTGCGCAAAATCAAAATAGAGTAATATTGGTGGAATAGAAAAAGTAAATGATTAATAAGAGGTCCATTATGACTAGCTTTAAGGCGAATAAGAGATCCAAAAGAGTGAAGGCAATAAAGATAGTTGTTCGATGCATTAGCATAAAGAATAAATAGATATGAAGAAAATAAGTCCACTTAATGAATCCTAATCATAAGGGAAAACTAATTTGTTGTGCACCCATTGACCAAAACCAAGTAAAAGACGATCAAGAGACACTACATGATAAAATAAACCCAGAGATCTAAAAACTGAATAACTTAAAGCACATTTACAATGAATGGCCAAAAGCTTTTTGCATGTCTAATTTTAATACTATCTTATACCTATGTGGGCCACTAGAAGTGTTTTAGTATGCTTTATGGCATGAAGAAGCTCATGGGCAATGATGATATTATCCTAAATATAAAGTCTTGGGAAAATACATTTTGGTGATCTGAAATCAATGAGGCAAGGACATGTTTTAGTTAACTCACCAATACTTTGGCTATAACCTTGTAAAAGGTGTTATAGAGACTGATAGGCCGAAGATCATCAATTGTTTAAACATCTAGGTGTTTTGGAATTAAGGTTATGAAGGTCAGATTAAGTTCTTGAAGAAGCAAGCCATCATTGAGAAAGGAAAATACTGCCTTTATGACTAAAGTACCCATTATTCCCCAAAATTTTTTTGAAAATGGCAGGTTAAAGTCTAACTGGGCTAGAAGCCTTAAAGTTTCCTTGCTAAAACAACTTTTGTTTATCCTTTCCTTTGGAATAGGGGAAAAAGTTGAGTATTTTGTTACTTTGAGAGAACACGTGTGACACATGAGTAGTAGAGGGTGTTGGATTGTTCTTGTTTGACAAGTGGTCCCCGGAACAATACAATATAAGTACCACGTGTGTGACTTTGAATATCTTTCTCTATATATAACCAATTGGCCTTCTTATCTTTTATTGTAGATAGACGAGTGCGAATACACTTAGCCATAATAAAGAAATGAAAAAACCTAGTGTTCTTGTCCCCTAAGGCCAACCATTTAATCCTTGACTTTTGGTCAACAGAGCTTTTTCATCAGCAAAAAGAGCAATATATTGTTTGTGTAGGTCATGTACATGGTCATTGTTGCTAATGATATCTGAATCATTCTACGCCTGTACTAGTCGTCATTCCATTGACATAATCAAAGATGGCAAATTACCAATGCAAGATTTATATCAATGCCTCAATATTGAAACTAACTAGTTGCACTTACAAACTACCTAAAATATTATGGAACCTTTGATGTTATGAGCCTAAATGTATTTAACAATTTTTTTCTTACTTGGAATGGTGAGGCAAAAATGTATTGAATCTCTGACATAGGCCCTTTTGGCCAGCTAAAGTAGACTATGAGAACAATTCTCAAATTGTTTATGATTGACTAATTAATTATATGTACTCTTGTTAAAAACTTCATGCCATCGGTTATTTAACCTAAGATGTAGATATGCATGCATGAGTTACTTTGACGTAAGCTAGTTAAAATTGATAAAATATAAACAAAGCCTAGGCATTTTTCATAAATCAAAGAGTCAAGATGTCAAAGCATACAAAACTATTACAGTGTCACATTAAACTACATATAACTAACCATGCGTAGGCACTCAACAAAAGAAGGTTATGCCCAACACCCAAAGGCAACCTTAGAGTTTATCACTCTATCCATACACATCGAAGGCCATTAGTATACGTCACATTGTTGTGAAACAATAGTTTTAAATTTATAAACCCCCATTTACTTACAAGTGGACAGTGTAATTGTGTACAAGTGGTAAGTACAGGTATTGTCCCATGCGAAAGTTTTTGAACCCAAGTGAACACCAAGTACTCAATTAAACATTTAAGTACGCTACTTAAATGATTGAAAGCAAAGAATTAACAAGAAGATGATTAGGAACAAGATTGACAACCAAGGAACTAGATTAATGAAAAGTAACAATGCAACTACGACTAACTATGCCTAGCTAATATTTGACTAAACTTGTATAAATGAGCTATCTTCCTAGGAGTTCACTACTTTATCATGTTGCCTAAGTAAATTGAGATAAATGGATATTAACTCCTAGTATGCTGGGGGATTCTAGCATCAAAACTCTCTCTCTTGAGACCAAGCTTTACTTATCTATAGACTAACAATGGCTTTTCTCGAGCTCATTCACTAATCTAAGGTGGATTAAACAGTAACCCCTATTATACACCTAATGGGTCAAGTGAATGCTCTCGTTTCTCTTAACCCACTCTGCTCTATTCCCTATTTCTACCTTTACTCCTTCTCTTTCTAAGGCTCAAAGTAGGATTATATAGTGTGTTAAGGTGATTCATCAACACACAAGAATTAAGCACAAGAAAGGAAACATCCATGAAAGACCTTAAATTAACATAAAGAATAACAAGAGTTAAGAGCTATATCCTAGAGAGATAAAGGAATCTACTCAATGTTCAAACTAGAGACAAACATTATGCCAAAATCCAATAAATACATGACCAAATACAAAGAAAAAGGAAAGAAAAAACCAAGAAACCCCATTAAAGCTTTAATTTCCTAGCCCTCCAAGAAGCTTTCATATTCCAAGCTTTCTCTCCAAAAGTTCTCTCCAATGGTGGCTAAAGGAAAAAAAAAAAAGAAGATGAAAACCTAGAATTAGAGAAAATGAAAGTGTTCTTCTTCAATCTAATCTTTGCCTTCTTAAAGAAGTTGTCTCATTGTCAATATCTCAAGAGTTTCTATCTTTTAGGCATCACCAATGAGGTAAAGGTAGGGGAAAATTAGCCGCCGTCTGAAGACAAGCTCAAATTTTTGCTCTAAATCCCTTTATATTGTCCCATATTCTTGCCCAGGTGGTGTATTTGCATCATGAGTTTTCTGCCAATGCTGGAATTGGTGTGAACTCAAGGCCTGTGTAGTGCATTCGCATCGCGGGCTATTCTGTTCTTATTGGGCATAGTGTGCACACACAAAGAGGAAGTGCGTTTGCATCACGCCTAACCTCCTTGATCATTTTTCATCTCTTTTCCTCATGTCCTTTAATGGTTTTTTTCCCAATTAAGTCCTCCAACTTGAATTTTCATCTTTTTTAACCCCTAAATGCATGGAATACTTACAAAATGCAAATAAATATACTAAAAGCTAGCAAAATGGGACCAACTTAAGCATAAATGAAAATGAAAATCCAAGTAAATAAGACACTTGACACATATACACAAGGCTAATGCTACTAAGATCCACACATCTAGTTCCCACTTTAGACACAAGTCTCGGTGGCAAGCCTCAAAATTCTTCCACTTGCCTTGCTAGCATCTATAGCCAAAAGAACTATAGTTAGTAAAGTAGCTTAACCAACACATGATCAAACATTCTAGAATCTCAAGGATTATTACAACAATGTACATACAACAAAAGACTAACTTAACAACCCTTAGTGGTTATCATACTTAACAATGTCAGTATTTGCACAACATAAGATTAAGGGAATGAAAATCCACAATTCTCAGTAAAGGATCTTTAACTTTCATATAAAACACTAAGGGCAACACATATATATATGTATATGTAATCTACTACGAGCTCACTACAGTATGAGGCTCGACCTATGCTTATAGGATTTCAGTTCCTTGGGACTTGTCCTCTACCTAGTCTTTAACTACATGGTAGAGCCTTGTGTATTAACAACCATTACTTGTTAGCTTAACTAGTGATTTCAACCACTAGCTTAAACGTCTCTTATGTTATACAGGGGTATTATGGTTGGACTATTATTACCTAGGTTCCAAATAACTAACTAATTGAACTAAGGTTCTCACATCAGGACCTCGTGCCCAAGGGCATGGCTAGGCACTCAATTGTGTTAAACATTTCACCCAAGCTAGTGCTACTTCATCATGGCCATTGAACCTAGCCATTTTGTATGTTGCATATGTGGCCATAAAAAATTCAAGAAAATTCCTAAAGCCTTAAAGAGTTTTGGAAGCCTTGAAATATCATCGGGACATCTTGACCTTTAGATACCTTAAGCACCCCATCGCCCCTTCCCCCAATTTCAGAACATTTTAGCAAAAGTTTCACGTGTTGTTGGTTTTGCCTGTGGCATTGTAGCATCTTCATTAGTAGTACTGTGGTGCCACAAGAGAAACTTCACAGAGATAAGCATATGAGCTGGGCACTACAGCGCCACCTTTCACACCTAGTGCCATGTACCCCAAGCTTATGCCCATAGCACCTTAGGAGCCTCCCAAGCATACCAACTATGCATGGGACGGTTTCCTACTCCTCACACCTACAAAACATGTTGCATATACCATAATGCACCATGGCATTACACCAAGCAAAATCATATGCCTAGTCCATCATCATCAAACATGCCCTTTAATCAATGCCATTGGTCAAACCACTTTGTTTTCAACAAGCAACCACACTCAAATAGCATCAATCACACATGGTACCTTAAATTAAGGTTTTAAATCTTGTACTGGATAATGTACTGTTTTTTTAATGGTACAAAACAATACCCGTACCATATCGTATCATCTCATATCTATCAATTTTAATATTTTAGGTATATAAACATTTATGAAAATAAAATATATATAAATATAACATATTAACACATAGAACAAGGCAAACTTGATATTGTAAGAGTGTAAAGTATAAATTATATGTATGTAGATTAATTAAGAATTTTTCTTATATAAATATTCCACTATATATATTAAAACCAAAATTTTTAAAGCATGAAAAAATAAAAGTACAAATTTCCTTCCAAATAATAGTAAATATTTATTATAAAAACTAATAAATTAAACATACTTATAATATATTTTTCCTAAGAAATAAAAAATAAAAAAATTATATTTGGCCAGTACTGAAATGGTGTAACCGGTACAAGTCAAGACAGCAAGTACACCCACTACCGACTAGTACAGTCCAATATAGAGAACAACATTTATTCCGACCATCCTGTACTGCTTCCAGTCATATACTGGTACGTATCGGCCATACTGGTTGGTACGATATGAATTTTAATACCTTAATTTAAATCCCTTACCTTAATATTAAGCCACAAGCAACGGTCAAACGATTCCCCACCAAAATTGAAGGCTCCACTACTAGGTTTTTCCTAGGTTCCAAGCAATTCAAGGTATGTGGCATCACAACAAGACCAATTCAAGTAAAACCCATGCAACACAAACCTAAACAAACATGAAATCAACAAGGATTTAGGAGTACTTCATGTACACCATAAGCCCTAGCAAGGAAAACATGAAAATGACCTTAATTTGAAAACACCAAACAATCTTGACTCAAGTTACCCAAAGCATAAAAACCTTTAGAGCCTTCAAAATCCACCAAGAAAGCTTACCACCAAGCCTCTTCTTCCACAAGTAATGAGCAAAAGTCTAAGCCCCCTCAAAGTTTTCCATTTTTTTTTCCAAAAAGATCCCTTCCCAAAATAGTAACCTTCCTTGCTTAATTTCAACACTCAGTGAAATCTTTAGGTGCTAAGCATATTTTAACATTTTAATAGATGTTTTTAACATGCAGGACTCAACCAGAGACCTTGAGATGCAAAATTATCATTTTCACTTTTGACCTCATTTGATGCCACAAATCTTTCGGAACCTAGTAAACCTTGACCAATGTACTTGACTTTACTAAATAAACTTAAAATAAGGTATTAGATTAGGAATTTATCAATTTACCTCACCCAATAGAGCTTCTCACTAAAAGGGCCATAATAGGGGAGGCCGATGTTAAATTTGGAGGCTAGAGCAGTATTTACATGGTGCAGGGCATGGTTCAAATGTTGAATTGCCAAGTTAATGAGTTTGACATTAAGGGCCAAATTGAACCACCCATAATTACACAAGGTATTGTCTAAAGCTTCATACACTACATCTTTACTTGACTGAGAGTTAGTCCAAATAAATTGTGGACTACTGCAATGTAATCGAATGAGTTAAAGATCTACAACAAATGAGTGGAGATGTTTAGTTGTTGGGAAAAGAGTTGGATTTCTCCCAGTTTTTTCAACTGAGCACATAACCTGATAAAAGTCTCCCTAAAATTGAATTAAGTACACATACCTTCTAAGGTTTCAAAACTTTCAATTACCCATTTGTTAAAAGATTACCATTATATATGGAAACAACTACAATTTACCCTATAAAGTTAAGCCAAAACATACATATAACCCTCTAAGATTTGAAAAATTATACTTAACTCAAACCTTTGTCAAGCTTATCAACCTTTGGAGTCGAGGTTAATCTTAAATTATGGTGTTGTTTCTTATTGAACTTGAGCTCGCATAGTATTATTTACTTATTGAGCTCAGTCCCGACTCGTTTATAGTTATACCTCAATCTAGTAGTGTAATGTACAGATAAAAATGTTGAGGTTGCCTTCACCTGAAAAGAGCAAGAGAAGGGAAAATGTTGGTTGTCAAGTCATGCTTTTTAAGAAAACAAAATAAAAGTTAGGAACTTAAATAGACACAAAAAAGTATTAGTAACCATAAAATCAATTGAAAGCAAATAGGTTCTACATAACTAAAAGGTTAAACACAAATAGCTAATACAGCTCGAGATATACACAAGTAAGTCATTAACCTCCTTAACATCAATAAACAGTGGCATTAGGCATGACAGGCCTTCTTTCAAGACCCATACCATATTTGAAGATCACATTTACACATTTAAACTATCTAAATAATACCAAATCAAAATAAGTTTGTACTCTCTCCATCCCAATTCTTTGCACTATTTACTTTTTAGTAATTAATCTATAATTTTTTATTTTCAACATTTTAGTATATAAATGAAGAACCTTTATATAAGAATGATAAATCAAAACATATAGTTTCTAAATATATTTTTTTAAATTTTTTCTAATAAATACTAATATGATTCAGGGGTAGAGCCAGGAGTTTAAGTTGGGGGGGTCGGACTTCATTTTAAAAATGTTAGAGAATTAAGAATTAAACGTATTTCCACAATACAAAAAGAAAATAACAAAAAATAATTTAAAATCTATTAAAATGCTATGTTTATAGGTTATTCACTTCTAAAATAGTAAGTAAAATTTACTAAATCTCAGTTTTCATCCATATAATGAATCAGTAATCATAAGTTTCAAATCCATATCAAATCATGCGCTTCCTTGTCAATGAAAAATTAGTTATGTTATTATACATGTACACATGTTCAATTAATATCATATAGCAAATAAAAAGATAATACATTGTGCATCTTGAAGTGGGCATGAATTTCTTTGAATGCATAAAAATCATCTATTTTTTTGTCTATTGAAAAAGTATCAGTAATCTCTCTTTTAATATAAACAATCAAGTGATTCTTGAGAAAATCATCACTCATGCTATTATGAAGTCTTATTTTCACAATTTTCATTACTGAAAATGCTCGTTTCGTTGTTACAGTTAAAACAAAAACAGTCAATATAAGATGAATCAATCTGTCCACCAAAGAATAAATTTTTAACTTTCCTATTTCATTTAATTCTCTACACAATTCAGTAATTGTAAATACATTTTTTTCAACTGTGGATGGTGAGGCACATCAAGTTCATAATGCTGCAGCTGATACTTCAAATGAATCTTTTCTTTTTCAGTGAAATCTGAAGGATAAAACTTGTCGGTCAATCTACATATATTCACAATATTAAAGGACTTATAGGAATTTATGGGATCCAAAACAACACAAAGAAGAAGAAGTTCTGTCATTTGTTTGCGTAAAGCACTTCATTTTTTTCTCACGAAACACGCCTTAGTTAATACAAAAATTTGTAAAAAAAGTGAAAAAGTTGTATTTTTACATTTTTAACTTTTTAGAATATAACTAATTATTTTTTATTAAGAGAATAAAATTAATTATTTGATGTTGGACTTTTTTAACATTTCTCACACAAATCAACTACATGCATTTTATGTATAATTTTAGTGAGATGGAGAAAATTATTACTATTTTACATATATACTTTTTAAAAATTATTGTTATACTTTATAATAAAAAAATTGGGGGCCTATGAAAGAGATAATATAATTTTATTATTATTATTTTTACATACATACATATATATATATATATATATACATAATTTATAAAAATGTTGGGGCACCCTCTAGCCCCTATTGGCCCTGCCATTGTATATGAACAAATATAATTTAAATTATGTAAAAAGATTAAATGGTATAAAGAATATATAAAGTAGGGAGTGAGTGTAAGAGTTGAGAGTCAATGCAGTGGATGATAAACAACCATGTGGTAAGCAAGGAAGCCTGCGAATGGCGAAGTCCCGCAAAAGGAAGAATGGAGAGGTCCCCCAGCACGAGGGCGAAGGTGGCTCCAAATCGGCCGAATTAGGGGCCCAAGACCCGTATCCGACTCACGGACGACCCTCTCCCGAAGAATGCAGGGCCATCAGAGACGACCTCCTGGCTTTCCATGGCTTCCCTCAGGAATTCGTCAAGTACCGCCGCCGGAGGAGCCGCAAGTCCCGTGCCGATGGAGAATCAAAGCCCTTGCTCGATAGGGCCGAGGAATATGATGATGACCGCGAGGACGAGAGCGTCTTGGACGGTCTCATCAAAACTGTGCTTTCCCAGAACACCACCGAGCTTAATTCTCTTAGGGCTTTTGCTTCTCTCAAATCTGCGTTTCCCACTTGGGAGGATGTGAGTTCCCTGCTTTTTGATTTCTGGGTTGCCACCAATTTTTGGTTTTTCTACTCTCTTGCCATCCATGTTTGTAGAGCTATTGCATGTCTGTTTTTCCCTCAAATTATCAGCACCACTGAAAAATAAAATATTTAGGCATAGTTGGGATAGAGAATTTGTTGATAGATTAATTAGTCTGTTCATTAGCAGCAGCATTTTGTTGGGTTGCAGGGTTTTTAATTCATGGTATCTGAATGTTCTTTCTTCAGTTGCTTTGAATTCCAGAAGTTGTTAATTAACAAGCAAGTATTGTTTCTGTCAACATTTTGAAGGTTCTTGCTGCTGAATCCAAAAGTGTAGAGAGTGCAATCAAATGTGGAGGCTTAGCGCCTACTAAGACTTCTTGCATAAAAAATCTACTCACTTGCTTACTTGAGAGAAAAGGCATGTTGTGTTTGGAATACCTACGGGAACTGTCAGTAGAAGAAATTAAGGCCGAGCTTTCTCACTTCAAAGGGATCGGACCAAAAACGGTAACTTCCTTTTCCTTTATGGAATTTTATCAGTTTGGTTTATCTTGCGGGACACTTCTTTCAGAAGGACTTTAGGCACTGTGGTTTGGCTTTTTTTGTATTGATTAACTTTCTACTTTAAATAGTGGAGGATGCCGACTTTTAGATAGTGTTTTCACTTTTTAGACCTAAAATGGATATACCAAAGTTGCCTCAATCTCTCTGTGTCTTCTATCTTTCGTATGATTGTTTGCTTTCTGTTGCGTGTTTGTTGACGCACTCACTGACTCATTACTTGGACTATGAAGCTGAAGATAAAGTTTTTTGGGTTTTGTTTGTTTCATTTTGCACTATCATTATTTGTAATCTGACATCCATGTACTTCTTAAGGTAGGAATGTATGTGTGCATGTATAGTGCAGCAGCTTTCATGTCTACGTCTTGTTTGTTTTCGTTGCGTATATATCATGTACTGATTTGCATGTATGCATATGCATTCAAAGTGGTCCCTTTCTGTTTTATTAACACCTCTTATTAAGTTCCAGTTTCTAGAGTTGGGATTTCTCTTCTTGATTCTTGAGTTTTCTAATTACTTATGTGGCTTTAGAGTTGATTCATAAAAACTCAAGTTGTGTTCGGCATGAATTACAGGTTGCTTGCGTTTTGATGTTCAACCTTCAGCTTGATGATTTTCCAGTTGATACTCATGTGAGTAAGACGCACTTGAGGTTGATTCATCATGATGCAATTCTGTTAATTCAGGAAATATTTTGGCAGGTTTTTGAGATTGCAAAAGCACTTGGATGGGTGCCTGCTGTGGCAGATAGGCAAAAGACTTACCTTCACCTCAACCGACGAATACCTGAAGAACTCAAGTTTGATCTTAACTGTCTTTTGTATGCACATGGTAAGCAATGCTGCAAATGCACCAGAAAGGGGAATAAAAAGGGAAAAAATGGATCCAATGATGCTGTATGCCCTCTGCTTAAATACTGCAAAGATTGTATAACGAAAAGAACAGATGACAGAAACCAATGTGCTTCAGTATAACATCTTCATTCAATCTCATTCAGCTTTTATCTGTGTCATGTTCAGAGTTTCTCCTTCATCTGCTGTCTTTTCTTATGCTCAAAATCACTTTGCTGATCCAAGGAGGCGTGCGTTTACTATCAGATTCCCTGCACTCATTCACAATCATTTCTTGTTAAGACTTACGTTAAGACTAGCTTTTCTGCAGTTCTTATTTTCGACTTGATTAATTAGACAATTTCTTTGAATGCTCGAGGTTTTTTAACCGTATTCCTATGTGATTATCTTCTCTTCTTTAATGTTTCCTACGATTGAAATGGAGCTAACAGATAAGAGGAATGCATACCCTAATGGCAGCAAAGGCCAGTTTGGTGATGTTCCCAGTAGCATTGCAACGTCGAAAGCTCCTCAGAGCAGGGCAAAGAGTAGTGTGGAGGCAATTCTGAAACTTGAAAGATTAAACCATTAGTATGTAACAAATTTGAATGTGTAGATTTTCCACTTCCGATCATTCTTTGCCTTGTTCTTGGAGCCATTCAGTGCTCCATTTCAAGCTCAGCAACAACCAAGAAGCTCCATCCTGATCAAGAAAACCCAATCCTCCTTTGAATCAGGCAGGAAACCTCAGTCCACCTTAACATATCCTGATCTCACTGAACTGCTCTGCCATACTCTTGACAGTACATTAATGTTGGAGAACATCAAGGAAGCTGCAGGGGCTGATGATCTCCGAGGAATAACAAGAACGTTGCTCCATCGATACGGGCTGATGTCTGTGTTATGTTGTTTCTGTTTTGTCTCGGCGACAAGGCTGATGTTTGTGTTATGTGATTCTGTTTTGTTTGGACGACAAGAGTGTTGAGGAAATGAAAAGGAGTTGGAAGCAGTAACCATCAACTTTTGGCCTTTATCGGTTGACAACTGCGTGGGAGCACTGCTGCTCGGGTGATTGAGCTCCATTAAATCAACTTATTAAGCTGTGTTTATTTCATAAACTCGACTTACCCTCCATGTTTTGTTTGAAAATAACGTTTAAAATTAGTGTTTAAAATTGAAATAAATTATCAATGGTTATAATAGTTTTTTCAAATCTTTAATGCTAAAAACTATCGTTAGATATCTTTTCTAACCTCTAATATTAAACGCTAACATTGTTTCCAAATGAATCTTATGTATTTGTTAGAAGCCACTAATCTGACTCTAATGTATTGTAGATTATGACTTATCTTTTTCAAACTAAAAAGTTGGTGAAATTTGTCCCCTTTTTTTTTTTAACATTGAAGATATTTTGTTAAGTTTTTTTAATATGGCTTGGTAGTGTTATTTTTTAGTCATATTTTGGCTGGAAAAAAAAAAGAAAAAAGAAGAGCTATAGCCTAACACAGAATAGATTCACATTATTGACTCTTTAACCAAATGCAATTATCTATAATCTGATTTTTAAGTGTTCGAGTACCGGTATATGAAAATAAGAGAGATTTACCGTTGTAAGATCAGATTTTCTTCAAAAACATGTATACATGTTGAATACTAATTGCATGATCTCCCATTTTCATATTAGCTTATTAGTTATGGTTAATATTGGGATGATCATATATAGGTAGAAGAATATGAAGTATTGTTCTATGCCCATATAAGTCACACACACACAACTATAAATGCAAAGATTTATACCAATTACCTGATATTCTTTAATCCTCAATATGTTGCCATGCGTTGGTTATACGTCTTAGGGGCGTGCATGGATCGGAACGGGACGGTTTAGGTCAACATAAGACTTGAAATTCGAGTATGGATTTTCAAATTCTACAACCCCGACCTACTAGTACTTGCACCAAAACCTGACTCGACCTAAACAAGCATGTGTCGATTCTAAGGTACCCTTGGCAAAAATGATAATTGTTTTGATGGATTTAGGTGTATGTAGATTAAACTAGATTATTGAGGATAGGATTAGGTTGGTAGAAATGAAGGTACACGACACAAAATTCATGATATATATTTCAGGTCGAGTCCAATGCCTAAGGGTTTTGATATTTGAAACTCGAAACTAACCCAAATAGGCCACAAACTTCTAGGTTTGGGCGGGTATATGGGTTTCGGATTATTTTGTTATTACGTCTTTCTATTTTTTATTTATATATTTTTTTTTTGGTTTTCAATACATGTGAACAATACCTACTTTGGTTGCTGGCGTACACTCTAATATATATAAAGTCTAAGAGACAACATAAAGTAGAATAATGATTACAATTACATGATAGACAATATACGCGACGGTCCTATTTAGACCGTTTGTCTTTGTGAGACATCTGTGAGACCCATAGAGATGGATGGCTCAAATAGGAGTTGTTGTGTCTGCCGTTTTCTACAATATAATTTTCTGTAAAATAACCTTAAAATTTTGTGAAATATGATATCGTCATTCAGAGAAGGGTTGAAATGCGTGTATATATATATATACCTTCATAGATATATCGTGTTGTGGAGCAAGAAAACATGTTTCTAACAATGTTAAATAGAACATATATATGGAAACAAATACGATTGAGAATTCCCTGAGGATGAACTTTCCATACTTCCCTGGAGCTAAGACAGGGGAGAATGCTTTAACTGGAAAAAAAAGGAACAACTAACAAGGAGGCTTCAGGCCGCTTCATCTTTGGCTTTCGCAGATTTAGGATTGTGACAGGAGCAAGACAGCCCCGAGAGTAGCTTGTCTTGCTCATGTCATAATTCCAGAATTTGCACAAACTCAATTATACAGCTTGTGTCATTGGCTCTTTGCTGGTCCTCTGACGTCTTTGTAATACTATGGAAGACGGGTGCAAGACGTGCAGTTGCAACCGTATATTGCAACAAATAGCCAAAGGGCCTAAGCAGTCATCTCATGGTTATCATGCGACAAAAATGATCGAGCTTATGACATAATAAAGCAATGCCAGTTCTTGGACGTACCTGTAACACTTCTAATCCAAGTACAGAACTTGAGGAAAGAAAGCTCTGGATTACTCCTCCGCCATTGCCAGAAAGGAATTTGTAAAATAATGGTAGGTAGCTCCATTTTCAATAGCTGACTGAACAAAACCAAGTGATCAACTGTTCTAACTGGACATGTGGGCTTAGCAGCTTTCCATGTTATTTACAATCACTAGAGTACAGACTCAAGGCTCAACACCAGTTACCGATACAACCGGTAATACAGCTAGTAATACAATGCACAATCTCAGTTCAAAAGGCTCTGCAAAACTACTTTACAACTCCAAAAATTGTACATAGTTCCTGCTAGAAAGCTTGAATGATCTCTCTAACCAGAGTTCAATGGTGAATTGGTGATGATCCTCCTTCTAAGAGCTAGTATTAGTGCAAACTTCCTATAGCGGGAGTAGCTCCGTGTGACAAACTTCAGGGTTCATGGAGAAGATACAGAAGCAGTGAGGTAGGATAAAATATACAGCCAAGAATATCAGAACCCCAAGATCAGCCTCCTCACCAACTGCAGGTCGATGAGGACTCACCCAATATATTTGGCTTGCACACCACAAGCAGTAGAGAGCAGCGATAATCATAACAAGGTTCACTGATTGATTTAGTTGCTTTCTAGTAGATTTTGTGGATCTAGCTCTGCAAAAAGGCAGGAGATTCTCATTGACCTTATAATAAACAAAATGATACCTGGAACAAATGTTTAAGCTAAGCAGGAGAACCTGTTTATGTAGAAGAAGCCACCAATTAAGGAAGTGCATAAGAAGCCTACAACAAATACTGCATCTGGGTTAATAGGTGCACGGTTTATCCACCAACCAGTGCTCAATATCCAAGTGTAGGTTGATGAATGCCCATTTTCCTACAAATAAATGAAGCCGGAAATGAGAGAAGACAAACATCGACCAGCCAAAGGAAAACAAAAGACCAGATAAAAGAAGCCACTAATAGTTGGATCCATAGCACTTCCTATATGGGAGAATCCCTTCCGGACAACATCTGCACCAAGACTTTTTTAACAATTACTCCAGGAACTAGGATTAACAACAACCACATAAAACGTCTGAAAAGCAGGCGTTTCCTGTTCCTATTTGACATCTCTACGTTACATTACCCTTTTCAATTTCCATTCTGTTTCTGATTGATTTTGGGGTAAGAGTGGGGATGGTTGGGAAAAACAAGTAACAAAGCAAAGTGGCTGGTCCGCTGACATTCATTTCAAAGAAATATTTGCCAGGAAGGCAGAGAAGCTCTTAAGCAATGCATCTAACTTTCTTCAATCCCATCAGAGGTTGCATAAGAGCTTCATCATATGGATTAAACCCTTCTAGATGATATGGTTTAGGAGTTATCTTCCCATAAAACCAGAAATGGAATTCATGTAGAAAACTAGAAACCTGTGCTAGTTTCCGCTATGACAATATAGGATATGTTCTTAGTCATGTCTAATCTTCGCTCTTTCCTTCTATATCTTTGTCTCTGCATCCAAAAATTGCATTACTTTCCCACTTCAATTTCTTGTATCAATTTCTTTATCCACATTTCAATCATGAAATAAGCAAATTCATCAAAAGCAAATCAGAACATTAAAAATCCAAGACAGTAGATTTAACTTCAAACTCTCACCTCAAACAAGTGATCAAGAAAGAAGTGCGATAATGATCCAGCTGATATCAGCAAGAAACACTGCCTCCTGGAAAGAGTTGCCTACATAATTAAAAGCATTTAGCTGAAGACGAAGAAGCGCCAACAATTTCCATTTACCGAAAAAGCCAAGATCAACTCACCCCATTCGAGAACGAATCAAGAAGACCTTTGCGAAGCAAGACCTTGGACAGCCACGAGTAGAGTACGCAAAGGGGAAAACCCAGAAGCAGGACGTAGTAGAAAGGGTGGTGGACGGCGTCGGCGAAGCGGGAGGCGAGGGAGGAGCCCGGGAAGAAGACGGAAGCGAGCCACTCGGAGAAGGAGCCGAGGTCGGGACCGAAGAAGGCGTTGAGGGTGTAGGTGAGGGTGTGGTGGGGGGTGAAGCGGCCCTTGGAGAGGTGGGTAAGCGCCAGACCCGAGCTCATCGCGTACATCATGTGCGGTCCCGGACCCGGCATCTTGCTTCTGGCCGCCGAGAGTCCAGCACCGCCGCACCTGGGCCTCGTTGGTCACTGGTTGAAATGGCAATTCGCAGGTCAACAAATTGTCCGAGCGAATCAACCGTTGACGCGTGGAAAAGCAATGGGAATATCTAATCGATTGAAGCCGTTGGATTTCAGCAGTTTAACATTGGCGCATCGGAATAGAAAGATGTAAAGTATATATAATTACTGTGTCTTGCTGTGTCTCATCTGAGTCACTTTTCTAAGAACAACTGAATAATTATAGAAAAGAACGAGGACGTAACTTTTAGAAGACATATCAACCAAGTGGTGTAATTTTTAAAGAGACATTAACCAAATGATATAATTTTTCAAAAAGGCATCAATCAAGTAATATAACCTTTTAAAGAAACATTAACTAAAATATGTACATTTTCCAAACAAAAATTAGCAAACTAATACTCCTTCCGTCCCATGTTTATTGCATTATTTGTGATTGACACGGAGATTAAGAAATGATAAGATGATGTATTTTTTGACAAAAATACCCCTAAAATCAGAAATTAAAATCACATTGTTGGCTGGCGGCAAATGGCTGTTTTAAGTTAATTTTGGTTGTGGCGGGATGACTTTATTTGGTTTCTTCATCTCCCCACCAAAATCCATCTCCAATTCCAAACTACTCATTTTCTCTCAATCGATCAATTAAATTTCTAGCTCCTCACAATGCTTTAACCGGCAACTGAAACTTGGTTGAAATTCGACTCCCCTGTTAACTACAACTTGCACTTGAAATTCAACTCCCCCACCAAAATTGATGAGTTCTTTGTCAAACCTGGAAATTGAGAAGAAGCGACACAAAGTCTTGACCAAGGATGAACGATAGGCGATATGTTTAGCATTAATGAAGGAGCGCAACAGCAAAGGGAAACCAAAAAGAGGATCGATTTTAAATGTTTGCAATCACTTCTCTGTCGGTCGACACACTGTTTGGCGAATTTGGAATGAGGCAAAGGAACAAATTGAGAACAATAGACCCATTGAGCTCAATACAAGGTATGTTGGAGCTACATGTCCTAAACGAATTCAGGTTGATCTAAACCTTGTTACAATAGTCCCTTTACATCGTCGAACTACCATCCGAACCATGGCAACAGAGCTTAACATGTCAAAATCCACTTTTCACCGACGAGTTAAAGAAGGGGTATTTAGGCGCCACTCAAATTCCATCAAACCTTACTTGACAAATCAAAATAAGAAAGATCGATTGAGGTTCTGCTTATGTATGATTGAAAAGAACTCTTTTATGCATAATCCTATGTTTATCGATATGTTTGATTTTGTGCATATAGATGAGAAATGGTTTTACTTAACTAAAGGATCAGAGAAGTATTATCTTTTGCCTGATGAAGCGGAGCCAATGCGCAGCTGTAAAAGCAAGCGTTTCATCACGAAAGTCATGTTTTTGGCTGCTGTTGGTAGGCCTAGAAATGATCCAGCAAGTGGGATAGAATTTTCAGGCAAAATTGGAATATTTCCGTTTGTATATCAAGAGCCAGCAAAGAAGAAAAGCAAGAATAGAGTTGCTGGAACAATGGAAACAAAGGCCATTGTTTCTGTCACAAAAGAAGTTGTTAAAGCTTGCTTGATTGAGAAAGTTTTACCAGCAATTAAGGAAAAATGGCCTCACACAAGTCCCGGGAGAACAATATACATTTAACAAGATAATGCAAAACCACATATTAAGGCTGATGACTTTGATTTTCAGGAAGCTGCAAGAAGAACTGGGCTTAATGTTCAATTAGTGTGTCAGCCTCCTAACTCTCCGAACATGAATGTGCTAGATTTGGGTTTTTTTTTAGCCATTCAATCTCTTCAGCACCAGCAATCTCTGAAAAATATTGATGAATTAGTAAGAGCTGTTGAGAAAGCATTTGATGAATTCCCATCCACAAGATTGAATCATGTCTTTGTCACTTTGCAGCTATGTATGATAGAAGTGATGAAGTTAAATGGCTGCAATGGCTACAAGATTCCACATGTGAACAAGAGTCGATTAGAGCAAGAAGGTCATCTCCCAACTCAAGTTCTTGTGGCTTTTGAAATTATCGAGGCTGTACAGGCACATTTATAGGAATAAATAGTGTGCTTTTCCTGTGGGAATGTATATAATTGTGGCCAACTGATGATGCATAACAGCTACACTCCAGCCTAGTTGTTTTGTTGCCAGTTTTTGAACTTTTTCTTTTGGTAGTTATGCAAGTAATTCAAAAATAGTCTTGGCTGGTGTAGATAGGTCATACTTTTGCCTGAAGAATGTCGTTTCAGATATAGAAAATTAGTGCTTTGACAGAAAGTTGCATAGTAAAGGTTCTGTCAAGCACTAATCTAGTATGTTGATTTTGTAATCCAATTACTACTGCTACTATTTTCTGTACCAATGCAATACCAAATTTTTTTATTCTCTATGTTACTGATTATTTGGTTGAGTTTTGTTGCTTCTCAAAAGTTTTTTTTGATAAAATAAAGTGTGTGCGAGCTTTGGTTTTCCATGGAAAATCAGAACTCATGTGGATTGTTACAACCAAAAGTGTCAGATTTGAAACTGCTGCAAATTTCGGCTTCAGATTCAAGTTTGATAGACCAAATTCCCTAACTTAGCTAATTGTATATGTGTTTATAGGCCATGGTGTCACATATGGTATTTGAAACTTTTTAACCTCAACTTCACATAAAAAATCTCCAAAATTGTTGAAATGAGCATTGAACCTGATTTTTCTGTAGATTTAATGCAAAATTCTTGAACTGAAACGTTAAAATGTGATTTTTAAGGCCAAATTTCAGATTTCACTCCTTTATCAACTATCTTTTCATAAAATAAACTGGTTTGCAAATTTTGGCAGTTAACTTTGGCCTAAAACTCAAAATGACCAATTGTGGTTTTGCATTTGGGAAATGTGTCAGTGTTTTGCTGCAAATCCAAGCTGTGGGTTGCATTTTTTTGTAAATACCTCAAACTTTCTGTACATAATGAACTCTTAGTATTCATATGATAGTATGCACCACTTAATAATTCACCATTTTGGATCAAACTTGTACCAATAAAACTAAAACACCTTGATATGGTACTACAAAAGAGAAAAGTCATCACAGGATTGTCTATTAGAGCTATTTTGACTTTGGGTTTGACTTTGAGAAAGAAAAAGTATATTGAACTGAATTTTTGTAGATCCATTTGTACTTATAAAGTGGACTTGTTCATGCATTGTGAGTAGAATTTTGGGTTTAGAAAATTTGATTCTGCTCTTCAGTGTTGATTCTTCAGTTGATTCTTGCAGAAGGTTAACCCTCAGTTCAGCCTTTAACAAGCTCATTTTACCAATGCAGCTATACAATAAACTGCCTAGCAATTTCAGACACATTTGGGACTTTGACATCTTTGCAAGTAAAGACCTAGAAATTTCTTGTTTTCCACAAGTTTCTTATCCCCCCATATGGCCTACAAACACTTGCTTCTTGTCATTTAACTTCTTACACAAAAAGTCAACTTACAGGTCAAACATTGCAAGTGACTTGTTAGCTCCTGTTGATCAAATTCATTGTTGTTGCCCCTTATAAACCAACTCATTGTTCCTCAATATGGATCACTGAACACTGGTAAAACACCTTAAAAACTGCTAGTTGTCAACTCTCACAGGTGTTAGAGCCTTCAACAATGTCATAGCACCCTAATGTGGCATCAAAGTTGAAAATCTTGCAAGTTTTTGTTTTAACCACGTTCTTTGCCCATGGCATGTGTAGTATAGACTTGGGATAAATTCTTAAACTGGGTCTCTACTTCTAGTTAAACCCTTATAGACATCAGTTAAAACTCATTCTATAACAGCTAAGTAGCTCTAACTGAGACCATATGTATTGCTCATACACCTTCATAGACCAATACTACTTTTAGCTTGCAGCCATAACCAGAATCCAATCCCTAAGCCAAAATTCTGGTTTAAGGTCATGAACAAATCCATTTTGAGGCCATAAACAGATCTGGAAAATTTCATTTCATAGTTCTATCACCTTCCTAAAAGTCAAACTTGAGTCAAACTTGCTCCAATAAGTCTTTTATGCAGGTTTTGTAATTTTGAAGCTCCAACTTTCTAGGTTTTAAGGGGTATCTTGAGTTCTAGTGTTCCAATTAACACGACACTTTCCAGTTACCATCTCTTAGTCATAATAAACTTTTCCTAGCCCCAAAACATCAATTTATAAGTCATCTTCCAAGAGTTTGAAGAAGTTCTTTTCTACAGGTCATTTGGGCGAAATCTTTGAACTCAAAGGGTCTTATTGAGTTCCAATGCTCCAAATGATACCAAATTTTGCAGGAAACTTATCTTAATCATATAAAAGTTGTCTAAGCTCATAAATCCTCAATTTGAGGCCATTTACCCAATGTTTGAAGCAAAAGTTCATCTACAGGTTATCTTAGTAGCTTAACATAATCTTGGAAGAATCTTGAGATTGGCTGCCCCAAATTCAATAAAAATTTGTAGGTATCTTCTTTCTAATATAGGAAGTTTGTTTCATTTGTAAAATATCAATTTAGAAGCTTACACCCCAAAGTTTGAAGAGTGTCACATTCTACTGGTTGTCTTAGCAAAACTTTGATCCGAAAATGGCCATCTTGACTTCCAGAGCTACAAACGGCACAAAGAACTCCAGTCATCTTCCTTAGGTCATAAGAAACCTATACCAATCTGAAAAATCTAATTTGGAAGCATTTTTCCATGATTTTGAAGCAATTCTATTTCTGCAGGCACTCTTAGCAGAAAACTAGAACTCAAAGTGTCTTTTTAGGTTATAGTGTTTCAAATTCAGTCAAAATCTCCAAAATCCTTCTTTTAATCATATAAAACTTTTTCCAATCTTTAAACCCCAACTTAGGACTCTTCTTCCCACAATTTGAAGCATCTTTCGTTCTGCTGCCCACTATAGCAGAATTCAGGCTTAGGGGGGTCATTTTCCTTTTCTAATGCTTCAAATTTAACCAAAACTTACATAAGTATTTTTTTAGGCACAAGAAACTTGACCCAAACCCTGAGCATCAGTTCTGAATCCTTTTACCTGAATTTTGAAGCATGGTGGTTTTTGCAGGCATAGAAGTTGAAAGACTTGGTTTTGTTGAGTTCATTGCCTTTCTTATTCCATAACTCAATAAAAATTTCCAGTTATGTTTCTCTACAACTATGGAGTTTTTTCAACTCCATAAACCCCAACAAAAATGTTTTAAACAGGTTTCCACAATTCAGCTCCACACTGGCCTTCCTAAAGCTGCAAATTTTTAGGTTCCAACAACACCTGCTTCAAAATCTGAAGATTTTCCACTCAGGGGCATACATATAGCTTCCATTGGTTGTTTGAAACTTTTCCCAATTAGTTAACCTGTCATAGAACTAGTATGTCACAAACTAGCTTTTAGGTTCTTGGAAGTTAGTCATAAACCTATGGTTTTTTTCTTTTTTTTGACTTCCAGTGCACTTTCTTGGATAGCTGAGCTATCCCTTTCTTAGAAAGTAGCTATACAAGTTTCAATTCATCCATACAATCATTTTGTCCAGCCTTACAGTTGAAAACATCCTCCATCCTCAAGGTCAACTTTCAGTCAAAGGCTTTCAACTTCTTAGCCTTTAACTAAAACAAAGTTGCTCTAGTAGCTGCAGCAACTCATTGCTTTAATAGCTGCAGCAACTTGCTCCACTACCTAGATCATTTTCGTCTATATGAGGATGTTCACAAGTCCACTTAAACTCTTGGAACATGCTAGCAAGCCTCAATCCTTAACTCCTATTCCTTTTAAAAGTCAAAGGCTAGGCTCAAGTACCAGTTAAGTCACAAACAAAATTTTAGTGACTCATATAGGATCAGTTACCTTGGTTTTAGTAAGGGTGTGTGTAACAGCTGGAGAGTTTACTACTGGAGAGTTTAGTGCATTGCTGCAATATGGAGTATTGAATGTTCAAATCCATATTACATGCACTAGTTTTTAACTAAACATTCTCCACAGTATTTCTTTACAACCTGCTGAACACACCTCACAAAAACAAGTTTGAAAGACAAGTTGCAGGTTGTAATGATATGAGGCAACAAATACATCAAAACAATTAGATGCGATAATTGAAATTCATTTCATTAATTGCTTAACCAATGATACATAGTTGCTGGTTACATGAAAAGTCACTTCATGTAAATCTATTTGATAGCACTAATTAGTACAAGGGTCAAGGCACTACATTCTGTAGTGCATTAGTTCTTACAAAATCAGCCTAATACTAAAGGGGAAGCAACAGAACCATTTACACTTTTGAGCACCAAAATACTTAGCTTGTACCAAGAACACTCCTACATTGATGTACTACACTACTTTTTAAGGTTTCGCAATTGGCGATGCAACCACTTTATCCTCAACTCTGGGCATATGGCATCACAAGATATGAATTCTCTCGCAGGCTTTGACGACTCCAGATATGTAGCAGCCTCCATCCAAAACTCATCTCCTAACACTACACCCGGGAGGTTAGAGAGTATCACCATAACGTTGCCCATGTTACTAGGTTTCAAAGTTGCTAGTGTAGATTGCTCAACCAGTGGAGTACTGGAGGAATTAGATGAGGAATGAGGCCAACAATCCCTTTGTTGTACATTTTGCTCCGAAGGTATCGCACCCAACTCTGTTGCCTGGTTTGAAGAAATCTCAAGCACCTCTGTTGATGTATGTGGACTAAGCGATTTGTTTTGAGTATTCATATTGGCTGAGCTAGTATACCTGCAGAAACTAAAGCAACAAGATGTACCAATTATAATACAAACAAGTGTCAGTGAAAAAAAACTTAAATTTGTGTGCAATTTGTGTCTGGCTTTTATGATGGTTTCTATGTTATATGAGCTAAACTTAAATGATAGAAACGTTTTACATCTTTAAGTGGGTTCATAACAAGAATAGGAAATGCACTCAACATGATGTCCTTATACCATTACATGTTCAGGCTTAAGCAATGGAGTCAATTAAACCCCAATACAGCTAATGAACCAAATTCAGAAAACAAGCAATGACAAATTTTCAGTCATAACAATTTTTTTTTGTTTATGAAACAAACAAGGAACTCATGATTTTACATCCCCAGAAGCAATCATTTATGCTCAAGCTATTTATCTCATAATTCACCATAGTGAAAACAAAAAAAACCAGCAACTCAATTTCAAAAACCAAATGCCTCTCTAATAACATGCCTGCTTAAGTTACTTGCCCTCTACTCTTTAATGTCTGCAACTAAACACTAAATATAATTATGACACACCAAGTAATTGCAGGCACCAAAACAAGAACAATATCCAAAACTAGCCATTCCAAAAATCTAAGGCATCATACAAATCGCCTAACCCTCTATTCCGTCCAATGTTAATTTTCATCCAGTAGATGGAGTAGCTCTATGAGTCAATATAGTAGGACAGCAATCAGAGGAGGCGCAGCAGCATGCCAACACCTCCAGGTGCAGCAACTCCAACCCAGACATTCAAATGCAATCTCACCAACAAGACCAAAATAACTACAATGACACCGGAGAAAAGATGAGAAGCATTACCGTTAGTGGAGCAGGGCAATGATGGGTCGGAGAAAATATGGGCAATCGGCAATCTTGTTGAGAAGGGGCCAGATTTTGTCGACGACGGTCGCCACTGGCACTTGCAATGGTAATATCGGCCTGCTACTAGTCACAAAATCAAAGACATTGTCCTCGCTGCCAATGGAGCACTTGGGTTGCGTAGGGGGAAGATGAATTTTAGGGATTTTGATTGTATTGGGAATGAGGTTTAACAGATTAGGAGTTTTAAGGTAAAGATAAAAATGAGGGTAATATAGTAAATTAGATGGGGAATACTTACCAAATAAAGAAATGGTGCAAAAAATATGGGACAACCCAAAAAAGAATATGGTGCAAACAATATGGGACAGAAGGAGTATAATTTTTTAGAGGAGTAGCATTGTGAGTTGGTG
The DNA here is from genome assembly GCA_005392925.1 of Aquilaria sinensis. Lineage (NCBI taxonomy): Eukaryota > Viridiplantae > Streptophyta > Magnoliopsida > Malvales > Thymelaeaceae > Aquilaria > Aquilaria sinensis. Next base: position 161,054 of record SMDT01000107.1, read on the forward strand.
TGATAGTACTAATATGTGATATGACTACACCACTTCAGTAAGTAATGGAAAGCGTGCTGCTATAACATGGTGCAATCACACCAATTAGTAGCGTGACAGCATAGAGTTACTGCAACCAATTTCATCTCTTTGTACAACTACACCAAAATGTGGTGTGACAGCATCAAATTACAGCAGCCAATTTTATTCCTTACTATCAGCAGGACAGACCCAGGTTTTTATAGAAAATGAGTCAAAACAAATACTTTCCTAAACTATAATCTTTATAAAGGAATTTTATAAGGAAGTAAACTTCACAAATTATCTAACAATAAGACAAGGTGACTGGCTAGAATACGTTAGCTTTCCCAAACACGTAGCTTTCTGCAACAAGGTTTCTTTATCTTCCTCCTCAAATGGCGGACGTATCAAAAGATTGATGACTATCTTCTGTTCACTGCGCTGGAAAGCTCCTCTCTTTGTAATTTTCTTTCTCAGGCTTTATGCTTTGGTAAAATTTTTCTTTGTCAGGAGGAATTATTCTGTAGTGAAGTGATCATGCTGACAGGTTTATATTCTAAGATTCAATCTTTAAGGCAGTAATCTGATTGACCCAGATGGTGATTCCAAACATTCAACTGCTGGCCTTCATCAGAAGCAGCTCTTTCAGTTCAAATCAGAGCCTTAACAAAACTTGGAACTTTTGGTGAGCAATAAAGAATTCTATGCAAATTTCATCAATCATCTTTTGGTTGCCTGTTACAGACCCTCTCAGGCAAAAACAATCCATAAGGCTACACATGTTGACTGAGGAATGAAATGAAATCAAACATAGAATTCAAAATTTCTAAATTCAATGACAAGAAAAGACCATTTCATTATTTGGAGGACAGGGTTTTTATTTGATTCACCCAAAGCAATAAACATCAATATCCCCTGGAAGTGTCTGAAAGGTTTTTCGTATATGTTGGCTTGTAGGTTTTGTGCCTCACTGGTATTCCAGAGTTTGGTTGATACCACGAACATAGAAACGATCAAAGAGCTGAGATGAGAAAAGGAGGGGCTCATCCTGCACAAAGTATGAGCTTGTGTTTCAACTTAGACGCAGAGCTCAGTTTCAGAGACAAGAATGCCATCGCTATCTGCATACAGCCATTCTCCTTCTCGAATGAAGGTTCCTCCAACATTAACAGGCACATGCTTTTCACCAATGCCTCGTTTGTTTGACTTTATAGGGTTTGATCCCAGTGCCCTGACTCCGATATCACACGTATTGATCTCGTCAACATCTCTTATGCATCCATTCACGACAATGCCTGTCCATCCCATATTCTGCGCTGCCTGTCCTAAATTCCCTCCCACCAAGGCACACCTTTTGCTTCCACCTCCATCTATAACCAACACTCTCCCTTCACCCCTGGTTTCCAGTAGCGCTCGAGCCAATGTATTGTCCTCAAACACCTTCAGGGTCACAACAGGACCTGCAAAACACCGACGCTGACCATAGATCTTGAAGATCGGTTCTAGAACACGCAGAGAGCCGCTTGTTAAGAGTGCTGCATTTGCATCACATGCCTCAGCAGTCGCAAAGGCAGCCATGTGTTACCCTGCACCACACAGATAACCTTGTCCCAGAGACAAAGCAAACCGAGGGGCAAATCGTAATAGAAGTAGCAAAATTGACTCTTGCATTGATCACACAATCCTTTCTCTACATAATAAAAAAAACAGGACTAAACGGCACATCCATAAAAATACATGCAAAAGAAGCAAGATATTGTAGCCCATTGCTATTACTTGTTAAACATAGGCTTGATGCATATAGCCAGCAAGATCACAGACCCTGAGAATTGAAAGCCATAACTTACTACCATATTTACTTGCCTGCATTGTCTTACACCGGCAATTCCTTCTCAGTTCATTTCGAAAACAAAAATGAACTTGCAAGGAATTGCAGAACTGAACCAAGTGAAAATGATCTCAACGACATGAACACATCACAGTAACCCTGTAATTAGACAAAATCTAAGATTTAATCCAGTACAATGAAACTTGTTAGACTGGTTCCACCGAGCAGGAACATGATCTCATGTCTTCCGAGCAGAAGAAGACAGGCTGCAACTGGTCCATACCAGTTCCTGCAGGTTGGTTTTTACTTTCTGCTTCGTTGAAGCTTAATTCAAACATCGCCAGCCCCACTTAGAAAATGGCCAGCATATCGTTATCAAACTATTAAAACAAGTTACTTTGACGTGATGTGGCCTAACCTTCAGTTTTTCCACTCATAATCCCAGTGCCCACCACTAATGTAAGACAAGAGCTAACTCGGTCGCATGACAGAACAAAAATACGAGGTCTTTGGCTTCACTAATTCAAACCAGTTAACACAAATTATAAGGCATTCGTGAGCGGAAACTAATCCATGAAAAGGGAAATTGCAGAGAGGTGATAGGAATGGAAAGCTACCAGCAGAAGCGGCGAGCTCTGAATTGGCCGGAATACTGAGTTGGGTATCTCTTATTCTGGGGTTGTTGATCGGATGGGGTGAGTTGGGAGGGATGGAGAAGGAAAGGAATTGCGTGAGAAGTCAGATACTGAAATGAGAGAAGAAGATAGGAAACGGTGGGTGGAAGGACGTTGGGATGAGTGCCCTTTTTATCCCAGGCATGGCATCTCCTTGGACGTCAGTTTATCTCCGCTGGGAGGCAACCCCCAACGTCCCATTAAATACACTTTAACAAAGTACTGACTCAGTGTTGAGATTCTCGCACTACTTCAATTTTTTTAACTTAAATTTGTTTTAGATTTATTAGTAATATTTAATTTTTTTTTAAAAAATGTATATTTTAAAACTATAAGTGTAGTTTCTAAATATTACTCCCTCTGTCCTATATATTTTGCTCAATTTTCCTTTTTAGGCTGTCCCATAACCTTTGCACCATTTCCATTTTAAGTAATTTTTTACAACTCATTTAACCTTATACCCCTAACTTAACCCATCTCTTTCTCTCTTTCCCATCCGAACAGATCTCTCTCTCTCTCTCTCTCGTCCTAATTTCGATTCTGTCTCTGTCTCTGTTTCTCCCTTCCTTCCTTCCTCCCTCCCTCCCTCCGACGTGCTTGCACAGCAATTGGTGACAGAGGCGCGACCGACAGATGCTCAATCGACGGAGGTACGATCGACAGATGCACGATCGACAATGGACTCGTAATCGACGACGGATGCGGGAGTGACAATAGACGTACGATCAGCAATGGATGCGTGATGGAGCTCTGATTTGAGGCAAAAGGGACAAGAAGAAGACGAAGAGGCGCTGGATTGAAGCAGGGAGGTCGGCACGAATGAGGATGGTGCGATTGAGGACGACGTGAATTGACGCCGGCGAATCAAAGGCCGACGCGAATCAATGCTGTGATCAAGGACGATACGAATCGATGTCGATGAATCAACAACTCGAATGAGGACGATGCGATCGAGGATAGACGCGAATCGAGGATGGCGCACCGATTCCGAGATTGAAGAGATGAATCGAGGACGGAGGGGGCTCGGGTGGGACTGCTAGGGTGGGTTTTGTCATCGCGCTCTCACCTCTTGCCCTCACCCTCGTCCACCATCGCCGGACTTCGTCGCAGAAAAAGAAAGGGCACAATTGGAAAATGTGTGAGAAACAGTAACATGCCTAAAACTACGTGAAAACTCAAATGGTGCAAAATAAACGGGACGGAGGGAGTAATTTTTTAAAATTTTTTTAGCAAATATTAATAAAAATAAATTTAAATAAAATGATAGAAGAAATTTGAAACAGAACGAGAAATTTTTTTCTATATACAAAATAATCAATCCAACATGGGATTTTTTAAGTAAGGTGTGTGTGCCTCTAAGCCCATACCGCTCACTCTAATTAGTGTTGGTTTGGTTATATGCCAGGCTTTTAATACCGTTATCACTAGATATACTGTATTCTGTAAATTATAAATAAATTGCATGATACCACACCGTATATTATTACTGTTTTTACAAAAAAAATATTATTCTAAGATGAAAAACATCAAATATAATTTTTTTACAAATTATTATATGTATACTAATTATTAAATATTATTCAATAAAAAGCTAATTTACTAATATATTTGGAAAAATAAATAATACTTTAGCAATAACAACACACTTTTTAATATCACTTTGAATTCCTAAGTGACTCAAAGTATAATTATTTCATCCTAACTTTTTCCACAAAAGCAATATACTCATCCCATGTATGTATGTGTATACACACACATACTTACTTACATATGTATGTAGTACATTAATATAAAATAAAATAGAAAAGATTTTTCACTTGCGGTATGTGGTATACCTACGATAAGCACGGTATACCATGATATATTGTGAAAAATTGTCCAAAATAATTTAAAAATTAGTATTAAGTGAAATACCTACAGTAAACATAGTACATTGAGATATACCATGCGGTGTTTTGGCATATCGCGTAACTTATATACTATATACCCGTGATAAATGATATACAATATGATATAACATGATATATCACAACATTTGATCTTATGGTTATATGCGTTAGTAAATGCTTTGCAATATATAGTTTACAACATATAGTTTGCAACATGTCTTACATACTTCTTACATATGATCTTAATATTACTAATCATCAATAATTTATGGCATCATTTCTTTTAGGAAACACTACAGTAGGGTATAACATCATTTTTATAAATTTGTTAGTATGCTTTTAGAATTGGAGTACGAATTCCTCTGTACCCTTCTTCATGTCCCCTTCTCCATCCCCTTACTAATTTCCTGCCATTTTTCACACTCAATAGAAAATAAATTAAGGGTTGTAAACAGGAAAAAAAATTGATCAGAAGAGGCTTTTCTTCTATTAACCAGCCCTTGAAAATAAATAAAAATCCCCTGTTATGCCACCAACCATCTTGTTACAACCCTTTAGGTAGCAGATCTTCATCGGTTATGTAAGGCTTATTTAATAATTGACATCCATAGTTAAATGTCCCAATTAGTTTGAATTAGTAGGTTAAGTAAGTGTTTAAAAAGGTTATATGGTTCCTAGGTTGTTTTGGCACCTAAGTGTCACCGGGGGCAAAATGGTTATTTTACACTCCGAGGTGATAGATCTGATTTTAAAGCTCTTAAGTTATTCATTTGGACCCAAATGACAAGAAACCAAAGTGTGAGACCAATTTGGCCAAGCTAGTGTTACTATTTGAACATGAGGTCTTTTTGTAAAAATAACTCAAGTTAGGGGAGGACATGGCAAGTGGGGATTTTTAAACCCATTTAGGAGATGAAGATGACATTAATCATCACCTCTAACCACCTAAAACCCAAAGTTCCCTTTTTCCCTTTTGAAATCTATGCCAGAAGCTCCCTTTTACCTTTTGAAATCCATGCCTAAATCTTCATTCCTTCTTAAATTCTCGGTGAGAATCAAAGCCCCATGAGGTATCCAAGCATGAAAGAGCTTCATCTTGTATAGTTTTGGTGTGGTGAGCTTTTAGTGGTATTTTTCACACATGGTGAACTTACATACATTTTGCTTCTTTAGTCTTAAGTTGTTTTTAGTTTGTTGAAGTTGTATAAGCTTGGCTCAAGCTTGGTTGAGCTTAATTTTGTGCCTTGTATGTTGATTTTTGTTGGAACCACAAGATTCTATAGTATAGCCTTTTATGCTTGGTGTGAATGTTTGATCTTGCTAGCTCTATGTCAATTAAGGTAAGAGATTTCGTTTACACACTTATTTGATGCATACCTTAGTTGCTTGTTTGATAATTTCAAGTAGATTAAAAGACATACATAGATTATGGTGAGAACTGTTTGTGGTGAGAATCATGTAATCAAGCACTTATGTAGTGTGTTTGAGAACTTGTTGCTTGGTTAGTTTTGCATGGAATAAACCTATTGTAATAGTATTTTTGGTCTAGAGCTTTTAGAGGATTGGCATGCAAGTTTGGGTGGCTTTTGGAGGCCCCAAAGAGGCTATGGAGTAAAGGTACAGTGACTGGGCTCGAGAAGCCAGGACTGCAGCCCCAGAAACTCAAAGCCTTGGCCTCAAGGCGCTTTGGTGCACCCGAGGCACTAAGGCTACTTCCCCTAGCGCACCAAAACGCCAATTTTATCTAAGAAGGCTCTAGGGGAGAGGGAAAGGGATTCCTAAGGTGCCAAAGGGCTAAGGAAGCCTAATAGGACCTTGGAACTTGCAAGATTCTCCTTGAGGATAGGCAAATTCATTAAGGACTTAAGGACCCAAGGTGGACATCAAGATGCAAATGAACCATAAGGACTATAATAGGAGCCATTAGGTAAGCTATTGGGGTTTAGTGACCATTGGTAGCCCATGTGAGTCTTGGAGCTGAAGGTACAAATATGAAACTAGAGTACATGTGGGGTTCTTAAGAACTTAGTGAGTTGAGTCCATCCATAACAATTCTTATCATAATAAGGTGAACAAAGTAATAATGGATAGTGAAGCACCCAAGGTGAAGGCTTAATCCACTTGTAGCTTAGGCAAGTTGGCACTTGAGGTACAAGTAGGGGTGATCACTATTCGGTTGAAACCGAAAAAACCGAAAAACTGAATTAATTTAGAAATTCGGTTTGGTGAATTCATTTTTTCGGTTCGGTTTCGGTTGAAACCGAATAAGAAGAAGTTTGGTTTCGGTTCGGTTTCGGTTAAGGCAATCGGTTATTTCGGTAACCGAATAAACCAAATTTTTATTTCTTATGTAAGTTGGAAGATATGAAAGGAATGGGGATTGAATGTAAGATAAACAGAAGATTGATGGCTTATATTAGGTTTTGCCATCTTAGACTGGGAGAAAGAAACAGGCGACAAACACGGCGGCGGCGTTGCGCCGTTGACCACCGATTGATAAGGCCGACTATACTCCAAAGATGAAGCCTTATCCGGAGGCAGAGGAGGTCGTGATGGAGTGTTCCATCATCCAGAAAAATGCTTCTCTGCTCTTGAACCCGAGACGCCGCCATCGACAACCAGCCGGTCAAAAAGGAGAAAGCTCCGAAGTTCGCTGCAAAGGAGAGAAAAAAAAAATAGGCCAACATGGTACAGTGGAGAAGAAAGTGCAGTTGAGGATTTCGCTTTCAGATGCCCAATTTTGGCTGAGATTCATGGAGAATGTTCTCCGATGACGCCGCCGATGCTGAGATCGTGGAAGAAGAATAATTTTGGCCAAACCTCAAATTGCTCCTCCATGTATAATTAATAGTTAAAAAAGGTAACATATGTTTATAGTATTACATTTTAGTCACTAGGTCTAGATTATAAGTTAGTATTTCGGTTATTTCGGTGCGAAACTGAACGGAACCGAAACAATTCGGTTCGGTTTTACTTTGGTTTCATTGGTCATTTCGGTTAATTCGGTTTATTACAATAAAGAACCGAAAACCGAAAAAACTGAAAATTTCGGTTCGATTTTAACCGAATGATCACCCCTAGGTACAAGTAAAGGCTTAGTGCATCTTGGGTAGGCTTGAGGTAGAGGCTTAATACACTAATGACCTAGGTGAGACTTATGGCTCAAGGCTACATGGGATCCTAGTACACTAAATATGGGCAAGGCCTAGTATTTTAGTGGCCTAGATGAGGTTGTTGTTCGAGGCAGTAAGTGGAGCTTAGGGTGCTTAACGGAGGTCGAGGCGTCGTACTATAATGGCCTAGGCAAGCCAATGGCCTAAGGCATTATGTGGGAGCCTAGTACACCTAGTAAGTTCTATGAAACTCAAATAAAGAGTATCCACCATGTTCACCTGTGTAATAACAAAGAAAAGGTTACTTAGTAAGCCTAGCTCACTAGGATGTTGGCAAGCTAAGGCTTGCTAAGAGGAAGTTAGGGGCTAAGACTTGCTAGGCATGGGGTGACGTCTGTGTGAGGATTAGGAAGAGAAGAGGTCCTACACACATATGTTAGCCCTTAGATTACAAGCGAGCGTAATAGACTTCATAGTATATGTGTGTGTGTCCTTAGGTTTTCTTTGTAGGTACCTTTGATCTCTTATTGGGAATCTTCAGATTCTCACTTCCTTTAGTGTTTTTGTGCAAATATTGTCTATAAGGAGATAGCAACCGTTGAGGGTTGTTCTGTTAGTGCATTCGTGCAAGTAACCACCTAGTGAATCATTTATTGATTCTAGTTTTATTGGTTAAGTTGTTTGTTGCTAAATATAGTTGTTTATGGCCTTATAGAGGCTAGTGACACAAAGAAGGACAAAATGGAGCTTGAATCTCAGTAGTAGCTTTTCGGTATATGTATGTATGCTAGTTAACCTCTGATGTCTCTAGATAAAGTGGTATTTTAATTGCTTTTGAGCAAGTGTATAGTATTTACTTGTTTAATGATGCTTGTGCATAGTTATTAGTTGTAGATAAATTATTAGGTTTTATGCTTTGAATTTTGATTTATTTATGTTTTATAAGAGTCACAGTAACTTTTGATTTTTTTTTTTCTAAATGCAAAATTCAAGTCCAAGCAATTGCATACATAGTGCATATTAGGCTAATAACTAGATACATGAAAAATTTTAAATAAGATAAGTAATTAACACACCAACTTCAACTAAAACGGGACTATAATTCTGTAGTCTTCCTAGGATGACCTTATTCGGTTTAGATGTCACTATTGGTGGTATTAGAGCAAGGCTCTGAACTTGATTGGGAATCGTTGGATGCTTAGGAGAGCTGAGATCAGAATGTTGTTCTTGTGCTAGGATAGTTAACACTAACCAATAGTATAAGTATTTTTTGTGCACTGTTTGGCTTTGGTTACAAGTTGCAATGGTGAAACTATGTCAGATGTAGTTTCAGACATTAGATGTTCCAGAATGGATCCTAGCAATCTAGTTGTGGCAACATTAAGGCAGGTAGTTTAGATTGCTCCAAAGCAGAGGTAATGCCTTAGTGCAAGTAGTACGATGTGACCACTATCCTAAGGAAAGTTTTTAGAATATTAGAATGAAGTAAGAGACATTATCCATTAGAGCTGGAGGAGTGGACCTCTAAGGTGGGGAATGACCACAGCTTTCGTGGTCCATGGTTGAACCACCATCTTTGGATGGGTTAGACAACATTGAAAAAGGCAATGATGTCGACAATTTGAAACCTTTCCTCTTTTATTTGTTCAAGGAATTTCATAAAATTGCATCTAGGATTAGAGTGTAGAAGCTTGGGGCTTATAGTGTTCTATTTGGTTTTAATTTTTTTGTTTTAATCTTTGCCATTTTTTACATTGATTTTTCCCTCATCCAAGAGTTAGAGCATAGGTGAAAACTCTGCCTCTACGAAGCTAAACAAATGACCCTCCTTGACCTATCCCATTTTCGTCAATTCCCCTAGAAACATTACTAAAACTTCTTCAATTCCCAACGAGCACTCTTCCGATGGCAGTGGAAATTTTTGACAAATAGCCGTCAGAAATTGTTCGGTGAAACTTTCTAATGGCTAGCCATCGGATATTTTTTTGCGAACTTTTCTCCTCCTAAAATTGTCCATTGGAATGAAATTTTTTGAATTTAAGTTTTTTGACAAATAACCATAAAAAAAAATCTTCTAGCCATATTCTCTCCAAGTGAAAGAAAATTTTGTTCAAAATTGGCTGCTAAAATAAAATTTTCTAAATTCAAAATTTCTAACGTTTAATTTGTTACTGCTATCCTTCGAAAATTGAAAAATTTTCCTCCAAATTATCCCGCTAAAAAATTCCAATTTTTCCTTTTAAATTTAATTTTTTCAAACCTCTTCCACCATTATAATTCCATCCTATTCCATCAAAATCTCATTTTTCTCTCTCTCTCTCATCTTCCTTTTCTTTCTCACAAAATTTTCTCCTCCTCCTTCTCCTCTTCCTTCTCTTATTCCTTATTCTTCTTCTTCTTCCTACTGCTCCTCCTCCTGTTCTCTTCTTTATATCTTCCTTATCATTAACCTCTTTTGTTTATTCTTCTTATTTCTTTCTTATCATTACTTTCTTCTTTCTATTTTTATTTTCTTCTTCTTCTTCTTATTCTCATTCTCCTTCTTCCTCCCTCATTTTTCTCACCATTTTCTACTTCCTTTTGTTATTTTTCTTTTTTACTTCCTATCTTTCTCACCAATTTTATACCCAAGAGTGGTTTAAGTGTAACCCATATAGACATTGGGACCAAACTACAAATTTCTAGGAGTTGAAGTCTATGTGTGTAATAAGTTTTATGAAGAAGAAAGAATCAAAAAATGATTGTTTGAGGCCAAAACTTCTACCATCTTTCAAACTGGAGATAAAGCTTTGAATTTGGCCATTTAAGGGACTACCATTTGCAACCTTGGAAAAACATTTGTTTTGGGCAAAAAAAAATTTCCAACAGCTATTTAGTCGGATTTTTTGATGGATAGCAACTGTCGGATTTTTCAACATGCAATTATCAATTTTTTTGACAGTTACCGTTTGTCAAATTTTCCTATGGCTACCATCCGTTCGATTTTCTACTGGCTACCATCGGGTACCTTTTTCCAATGTATTAGAATCCGACAGATGTGTTTTAGACAGCTATCTACTGGGAGCAGTATTTTCTGACAACTAACTGTAAGAAAGCACCATTTTTATACTAGTGAAACCCCACTTCAATTGATACTCTCGTCTCAAAGATTCACTCAGTGTGCAAGAACTAGGGATTCATCCAAGTCATCAACCACGACATGCACTTAGAGAAGTGCAACAAGCTCTTTAATGCCTCTAGAAGGTTTGTCACCCATCCTTTGGAGGGCAAGTTAAAGCTTAGGAAGACCCAAGACAATTTTTTTTTGTTATTACAAATATGAACATACCAAGAACATTAGAGATCGGAAGGAAGTTTTCAATTTTTTCGTTGATGACCCCTGCACCATCCCTACGTCACCAGACCTTCACGATGCCGGATATGGACACAGCGGGTCTCAACCGGAGAGACTTCTTCCCCACCCACCCCCCCTTTCCACAATCGAGTTCACCTTTTCACGGAAGCTATGGTACAAAGTTGAATGCCCTTTTATGAAGTCCGTCCGCATTATTGTTTTTGGAATTTTGGTGTGGTTTTCTAGGTTCAATATTATTGATGTTAATATTGAGCTTGTTTTCGAAGTGGGCTACTTAGTTATTTGGTTAGAGTTTCTCATTTGTTCTTGAAGCAACTAATTGAAGGAGAGTGAAAAAGAAAGTTTGGGGAGAAAAAGGTTTTATGGATTGGAGACTAGGGGGTAAAAGAAAATTATTTCTTTTTTGTCTTAACGTCGAATCACAGAGTTAAATGTTCAAAGGGGTAAGTGTAAGTATTTGAAATAGTAAGGATAAAATTGTAGGTTTAACCAAACATCATGGGGAGGCTTTGCAATTTTTCCATATATATTTATTGGTGCTTTAAACTTATTATCTCCCAATTATTTTTTTCTTATGATTTTTTTTGGCCGAATTTTTTCTTATGATTCAAGTTTTTGTTTAATTTTCATTCTCAGTACATATTTTGTCTTTATTTTTTCAAATTTTTAAATACTTCCATCATTTAAAAAAAATAATTGTATTTATATTTTAGTTAGGGGAATCAAAAAACATATTTTGAACATCTTCCACAATTCCAACACCAACAACACTTGCATACTTTCAAGACAACTTTCTAACTTTCACAGTAGCTGGATATACTTCTTTAGTACTCTCTATAAAGGAACCATGTCATGAGAAGAAGAATTCAGAGAAATAAAAGGGCCAAAATAAATAACAGCAAGTCCATATTCAGATATTCAGAAACAACAACATGATCACTCGCATCCGATAGAGGATTGGAAGGCTTTATGTTCATACAACCAACAACTGGGCCATGAAGTTCAACCACTTCCCTATCAATATCAGCTCGATATCTAAAATAAACATAAATGTATAGTGGCTTTTTTAGTTAAGGAACTCAAGAAATATTTTTTTAAATGAAAGTTTCTTAACAAATAATTAATCAATTAATAAATATATATAACTCAAATTGCATCAAAATGACTGAATGTTCTATTAACTTGAACAAAATGTATTTTTAAATTTTCAATATTATTATAAAAATTAGTCTTCTCATTTATTTGATTTTTGCTTTAATAGTTATCATAACAAGTTTGAAAAAAAATCGAGGGGTGATAGAAAGTGGTAACCAATTTTTAAAACAAAATTACCCCCATTAATTAGAGTTGATTAAAAATTGGAACAAAAAAGTGCATACAAACAATAAAGTAAATAAAAACTAAATCATCAGGAAAAAAATAATAGGGAAAGTCAATAGGAAGAATAATATACAATGTATTATGTCATTTGGAAAATACAAGTAATAAAAAAATTATATGTAGAAAATTTAAATGAGAACTAAAAATTGGGTCTCAAAGTATAATCAATCATTGATTAACCTTTTAAATAGATAATAGGGGTAAGTGTAGGTTACTTAAAACCTTAAGGGCGCTTTTAAATGGTTTTTGAAACATGAAGAGACAAAATATAATTTAGGATAAATGTCAGGGCTATATTATAATTTTCACATAATATAAGCATAACTAGTGTTGCTGTGTATCAGGTAGAGGTGATCATTGAACTAGGCTAACTCGGCCCCCCAGGGGAGACACTGCAAGTTGTGGGCCATTTATGGACCTGGTGGAGCGGGTGTGACATGTTGCCCCGGCATGGGGCAGCTTGAATTGGAGCCTAGGAACAATGTTCGTGCTCGTGTTCATGTTCGAATAAAATCTAAATGAATAATATGAACCTAGCATATCTATATCTATTCGGTTCATTTCTAGCCGTGGTATCAACGTATATACGCAGAATTGGGAAAATTCGAGAAAGAAAACGCTTGATGGGCCTGGGCTAGCTGGCAGCCCATTGAATTGCTTTTAGTTGACTTTTGGAAAACTGAACATTAATAAAGAATCCAAAATTAGGAACGGATGTGACTAGTTGCTCATGGGTTTGAATGACTTTGTCTCTACGTATGGTTTGATATTTGAAATGATAGTGTACCAAAAAAATAAGATATTTGAAAGGATAGGTCCGATAGGATGCTAACTGTATTCGGTGGCAGGACACAAGCCCAGAAAGCTCGGTGTAAATATATGTCAAATCTATCTTAATGAATTCTATATTTATAACATATTTTCAAGTAAATAAAAAAAAATTTACAAGGTTTTAGTTTCCATAGTAGATGTTATATTTTTCTTTTCAGCAGTATAGTATAGTACTGGTTCAGTTATTTTATCGTGTTAGATATATTGATTAAATAAATTCATGCTTTTATAGAAATCATGTGTAATACATGCAACATATCAAAAGTTAGAGGTGGGTATTGAACCGACTCGACTTCAGCCTAGGTTTGGGTTGGCAAGGCTCAGGTACAGTTTGAGAAAATGTGGGCTGAGCCTGAGCAAGGCCTTAATCGGGCCTAGGTTGGGGCTAGATTTGGGTTGTGTTGGGTTTTTTTTTTAAATTTAAATTTAAATATTAGGTTTGGATTACTATTTTTTTTTTTTAAGAAAAACACCTAGTGGTGCAACTTTTATTAATTACAAAGCCAAACGACCCTTACAATTAACTGGAACATATCTTACAAGATAAAATGATAAAATGTTCCAGTAATAACTAGAAATTAAAACCTAAAATCTGTGCTTAATAACATAGTTAGATAAAATACAAACTAACAAAAAACAAAGAAAGAAAAAAATCAATCCTTATCATCAAAGCTTTTTTTGTCTTACTTTCAAAGTGTAGCAACACCCCAATCTCAGTTGCATATGTAGATTTTCACTGTCGACGATGTCAATTTTGCTCATTTATCTAATATTACTCATTTAGATTCACAAAATGCTGCCTTGTAAGCCTCGATTAAGATTGGAATTGCTAGAATCTTCTGGGTGATGATGAACAATATTGGAAACCTTGATCTTTTTTTGTTTCCATCACTCTAATATTTCAAATTCGCGTAGCTCAAATGACGTATTAAGATAGTCATCCACTTTAGTTAAACCCAAAGTTGTCGGTCATGGATGTTTGACCGTTTGGACGGCCAAATTAAACCTTAATGAGGTAGATGTCTATGAGCTACGATTTGAGAAGCTTTGGATTTTACCTTATCTAAATTCCTCTCACAATATAACTAAGAGAAAATGTTGTAGATTAAGGAGAGGGATTCCAATTGTTGGTGTAATGAAAGAGTGCAAAAAAGCCTCCCTATTTATAGGGAAGCCGCATTTTTCTAGACCAAAAAGCCCTTAAATTCTAATTGTTGGGGGAGGAGTAAACATGGAATTCTGGGGTCAAAAAATTGCAAAAAACCGTTGGGGGGTCTGCTGTGTAATTAAACTTTTCTTTTTTTGAATTTTGGAAGCTGATCGTTGGAGCTGATGCGAGTTTACCATTGAGCCCGGGCCAGCCCAGCTCGAAACAACATGGGATAGGCCGTGCCTAGACCAGCTGTGTCTTCTTCCCGAGTTAGGCCGTGCCGATCTTTGGTCCACTCTTCTCCAACCAAAGGCTCATACCTGCCCACCCCTATCCATGCCTAACCTGGACCAATGCCAAACAAGGCCTTAATCCGACTCTGCCAAGGTTAACGATGACCCAGTCCAAATTTGCCGGGTCGGCCTGGCCCAATGCCTACCTCAACCAAAAGTTGAGAGTGTGATTCTGAAGTATATATGTGACTACGGAAGGACCTAAAAAATTTTCCTATGGGATTCGTATATACTTAGTTTTTTATACACAAAAACATTTATAAAAAGAAAAGTATGAAATTTTTATTTAATTTCAATGTGTTTATGAAAAAGGTAATTTTAATTATTAGCTTTTATTTCATGTTTTTATTTTATTAAGCTAATGGAGAGTCATTTCATAAATTCTAGTTTATCTATCTAAAAATTACTTAAACTATTTTTCAACGTAACTAAAAAAGTTAAGGTAGATTCATTTATGTATGTGACTTATATGCATATATATTAAGAGTTTTCACATATAAATAACTTTATATTATATATATATATATATATATATATATATATATATATATATATATATATATATATTAAATGTTGACAAAAAGTTAATATGTTTGACCACCAATTTCCACCTCACCACCAAGCATTTTTTTGCAGATTCTCGCTTTGTTTTTTCATTTTCTAGGTTGGAGAAGCGTACAGTAACATCGGAATAGCACTGGGATGAGTAGAATGGAAAACGAGTATGCAAAAATCAAAGGGGGATTATAACTGTGAGACTTAGGGCCCAGAAATGGCGCCAAGGAGCATAATGTATTTTGCCCATGCCTAAAATTTCATGCTCTGAACTAGCACCTAGGCGCCATGAACCCTGAGTTTAGAAGCCTAAGCACTAGAAAGGCCACTCCTGAAGCTTAGGCGCCCCTGTACTGGAGAAAAAATGGTTCCCCACCTCTATTTTGAACTCAAACATGCTATTGGCTAAGAGATTTGATCCAAATGGGTAGATGAATAAAAGAGGCATCTCAAAGGCTTAGAAAAATCTAAAACCAAGCTTGGAAAGATGTTCTTCATCTTCATTTTTTCATCTTAGACCTAAGTATTCCATAGCCACCATACCTTCTATTTTTATCTTTAAGGAGCACTTGTGGATTTTACTTGGAAAAGACTCAGAGGAAGACTTGAAGGCTTATAGAGGCATTGATGAGTCAAGCATCTAGAGTTTTTTGGGTTCGTTCTTTCTTTCATTCTTTTTGTATTAAAAACATGGATGCTCTTTTATATATATATTCATGGTTATGTTTTATTTGAGTATGAAGTAGTAGTCTTGACACTTTCTATGGTTGTAGCTACTTGGTTTAGTTACGTTATTTGAATATATGGCTATGTGATGTTGGTTTTCTTCTTATTACTTATTTCTTCCTTCTGTTGTACTTGTTGTATGTTAGCTAATTGATTACCACAATTAGTTGCACGTTAGATTACTTTTAAACTCTTGAAAATGATTAACTGTAATTGGACCTAGGAGAAGAAGTTAATAACAATAGGCTTGTTGGGAAACTAGTCTAAGTCATTAGGTGAAGGTAAAATGAGCGCTAATGCCTCTATCTAATATTGTAAGTGGATGGGATGCCTTACTAAGCTTGGGATAGAGAGAGTTAATCCTTTCACTTTGAAAAGTAAGGATTCGATTAATTGACTTCACGAATAATTAATGAAAACCAAATTGCTAGCTTAAATTCATTAACTTACTAACCCAAGTAGTGAACCCATAGGAAGTGTGTTTTCATAATTTGATAAAAACCACAAATTTACATTACATTCTTGCATTCTAGGTTAGTGTCATTCTACTTAGCTAAGTTTAGTTACTTGTTTGACTTGCTTACTTTCTTATTCAACTTTGATTGTTTAGCTAAAGTTAACTTAGAGTAGTGGTACTTAGCAAACAATTCAATCAATCCTCGTAGGAATGTTACTTTTCCTTGCCCAACTTCAATGTCCACCCAGCACTAGCGGCTAGGGTTGAAAAACCACAACAATATATATATATATATATATATATTTGTAATGTGTGTATGTATGTCTATTTATATGCATATACTAAAACATAATATTAGGCATAAAATAAATATTTCCTCCCTCCCAAAATTATTGCAACATATTGTATTCTGAGCAATCTCAAATCTTTGCAATATTTCCATACTTAGCAAAATTATTTTTGATTTTACCAAATCAGCCTTGAAACTATCATTTTAATATTTACTATTCCTAGTTTCTCTATATATATGCCTAAAAGTTACAGGTAAAATTGAAAACAGCACATAATTTTTTTTCACTTTCTTAATCTCCATATGAAATAAATGGTTAAACGGCAGAAATATCAAATTTGCCGCTAATGTTTTTGGGAGCGAATATGCTGCTATAGTTTTTTTTTTTGCTCAATATCTCACTAATGTTTTAAAATGGGCTGGATATGTCACTAAAGTTTCAAATTAAGAGTGGATATACCACGACCCATTAAAAAGCTAACATAAAACATTAAAAAGCTAATGAAAAACATTAAAAATGACAAGTTTTAAGATTTTAAAGTGATAATGCAAGTTTTAACAAACTTCATAAAGTTTTTGTAATTAGACTCTCTCTCTCTCTCTCTCTGAAATACCTGCAAAGAGATTAGATAGCAGACACAGAGAAAGGGCAGTGATGAGGTTAGGGCACTTGTGACGGAGATAGTGATAGGGTTGAAGCACTGATGGCGAAGATCATACCCTCTTCTGAAAAAATCTCAAAAGGTCATGATAATTTTTTTTAAAGATGCATAATAACCCCAAGATTTAAAAATATGTTATTTTTACCATTTTCTGTTATTTTATAATTGACAGTGGCATATTCGGCCCATTTTAAAACATTAGTCGGAGATTGGAGAAAAAAACTATAGTGACATATCCGCTCTCTATCCAGAACTTTAATGGCATATTTGATATTTCTGTCGTGGTTAAATAGATTTGTTTTCCATGGCTCATAAGTATAGAGTACTTTGTTTCAGTAACCATTAGTTGGTTTTTAGGGTGGAATGGCAACAAAAGTGTTTTGAATTTGTTTGTATTATACTAGCATGGTAACTGGAGGACTTTCAATGTTGCTTCATCCCCTGCTATTTTCTCCTCTTCATTACCCTTTAAATGGTAGGTTCTATTATGGAGCTGATGTAAAATATCAAAAAAAAATTCCTATACAACTAATTTATTATATTGATATCTGATTGGGCTCAGGCCCATTAGGTGAGAAAGTCATTTGAAGGTGGATCATGCAGATCCTGCATGAAAGGTCCATTAGTAACAGATTGACCATTGGAACACGCTAAGAAAGAGATCCTTTGAATCATGGTGAATCACATAATAAGGGGAAACCTTCCCCACAATCACCAAACAGAGGAGAGTTTATATAAGCTCCCAAAAAGGAGCCCAAGTATGTTCTACCTCTTTACTACCTCTTTCAATTAGCTTTCTCCTCTTTTGAGCCATTATTAACTCAAGTGTAAGAGGGTTTCCTTGGATGTAAAACCCTGAGGCACTCTAACTCTATTTTGGTTACAGGTCAATTGATCTCTAAAGGTCTTGGGTATCCCATTTGATAGTTCAGATATCAAATATAAAATTTATTTTAAAAAATAAATAAACTACTGATTCTGAAACAATACGGGATGAAACAGTTAAAATAGTTGTACAAAGGACTAAAGTATAACAAACAATAAAGTCAGGGGTCACAGTGTGATTATCCCCAAAAATTATAATTGTGGAAAATATTTTATGGATTCTAGCCCTATTTGTGATAGAGTCCCAGGAGCAACCTACATCCAAGCCACCTTAAAGCACCATCCTAGAGCACTATGTGAAGCATACTTGTGGTTTTAGCATCTATGGCCAAGCAAAAGGTGATTTTCCTTATAAACATAAATATTTCCAGCTAGGGATGTCATTCTCAAGAAGGTTTTATTGGTCATACCAAATAAGACACACCCTGTGTAAACATTTGTTCCATCATGCACAAACGAAGCCAAAAGATGAGCTAGTCAAAGAGCAACAACTTTGCTACCTTCAAGGGTTGCAAATACATGTTTTCCAATATTTTTTAAGGTGGAATAAGCCACTCATATGGTCTAGAGCAGCTGGGATTTGCATGGAAATAATCTACCTTCTAGAACATGCATAAAACACCTTTTATGTGCTTATGAATGTGTGTACCATGTTTACCAAGTTAAGGTTTAAGTCTAGCATCTATATTTCATATTTTTAATTTATTTTAGGTAGGAATTCTAGTATAATTATTATTTGCAAGTGTTCCTAAGAGTTGAGATTTAATATGCCTAGTTTTCCTAGGTTTTGTTCAACTAAGACTCTTAGTTGTATTAGGTTTAGGGTTTTTGTGTCTCATTCAGCCCCTATATATACGAAATTCTCTATGTATTAAGCAGATTATCGATTATTTTTCCAGTGGGAAATCTTTTCTCTTGAATTCTTTGGAACTACTCTATCTTCTATTTCTTTTGAATGAAGCTAAGAAGGATTTCTTAGTGTAGTTCTTCTTCAATATTCTTCTAACTTTACTTTTATCATTCTTTTATCAACCCAATCTGTTTCTAGCTTATTTTCTTTCTTCCTAATTCAATTTGTTGGACCCAAATTTGGAGAGTTTAAGGCATCCTTTAAAGTTTGTAAAAGTTCCTGGAATTGTTTGTCCATCAGTTGGTATTAGAGCCACAAACTTTAATCAGGATCTATCTATCTATTTTTTTTTCAAATCTTGTTCTTTTAAATTTTGTTTTGTTTATTTTTTTTCAAATTTCTAATCTATTTGGTTTTTGTTTTCTAGATTAAAAGAAGAAAAAGGCCAAAAAAAAAATCCAGGTTATGTTTCGTCCAAATTTTTCTTTGTTCATTCCAAATAACCATTGTGTTCTTTTTCTCATGTTTTGCAAGCAAGCTTCTAATTAATTTTCTGTTTTATTTCTTTCGGATTTTGATCATTCCTAATCTATTTTCTTTCTTTTGTTCCAGAATTTTTAAGTTTCTAGTCACCAATTGTTTCAATTGTTTTGTTTTGTTATGTGCTCAACAAGTAAGAGTGCACAAATTTGACACTTCTTTAGTTTGTGTCTTGTTTTGTCCTATCTTAGGTGCTTTTCTTTCCACTTTTAGCCATATCTTTCTTGTCCATATCTCATTGTTGTTGGTCTCTAAATATCAAATTTCTTATTTTACATTAAGATTTTCAAATTGGTTTTGTTTGAGAAGGATTTGGTTCAAGAGAACTTAAAGAGGATTGATTGTCCCAAAGCTTTTTCATTAACAAAATTGAGAGAGAGAAAAAGTGTTTGTGAGAATTTTTTATTTCAGATACAATATCAAAGGAAGTTAGCCAAGACATGATGAGAGAGATGGCGATGCAAGCCATACATGACCTAAGTTCAAAATTCTAAGCCATGATGAAAAAAATGAAGAGATTGAATAAGTCCCAGATGAAGCTTGTGCTAAAGCTTCCAATGCACCACAAAGGGGAAATCTAGCCAGAAACCAAAAGTTTCAAGTGTATGAAAGAGGGCCTAATTGGTACTCTTATGAAGGGATTGAGGAGCACCATTGGAGGTATTACATGAGGGCACCTAAGAAGAAGTGTTCCACGATGGTAACTCCTTGCAAGAACTCTAGCCCCTCAGATCCTACCATAACCTGAGCTCCTAAGCCTTCCTACATCCAAACCCTTAATGCCCATACTACACCCTTGGAATATAGCAAGGTCCGAGTCTTCATGGCCAAAAAAGAACCAAAGGAGATTGAGTTAAGTCCCAAGAATGAGGAAATTCTAACCGAAGACAAAGAAGAGATAATTCTAACCAAGGAGAAAAAAGAGGAGTCCATCCAACCCAAGCACAATGAAGGAGCTTCAACCATGGAATTATCCAAAGAGAACATGCTGCTAATAAAAGAGGATGAACATCAACAAATAGCAACAAAAATTGAAGAGGTAGAGAAGATTGTGCCTAAACCTTGTGTAAGTAAGACTATGAGCATTGTTCTGCCCATGCTTCAAAAGGAGGATACATGGAAAATTGAACTAGCCACTACTCAAATTCAAGGATGAATCCTCTAGAAAAGAGAAGGAATGATGAAGTCTTAAGAGCATGCTCAACCGAAGCCACATTGGAGCACCATCTTACAACACTATATGGAGCATACTTGTGGTCTTAACATCCATGGCCAAGCCAAAGGTGATTTTATTTTGTAAATATGAATATTTTTAGCCAAGAATGTTATTCTCAAGAAGGTTTTACTGCCTATACAAAGGAAGACACACCATGTGCAAGCATTTATTCTATCATACACAAATGAAGCCAAAGAATAGTTAGTCAAGGAGCAATGACTTTGTTGCCTTCAAGGTTTACAAATACACGTTTTCCTTCTTTCTTTAGCATACTAGTGGTTTTAGAATCCATGTCCAAGCCAAAGGTGATTTTCCTTGTAAACATGAATATTTCCAGTCAAGGATGTCATTCTTAAGAAGGTTTTATTGCCCATATCGAAAAAGACACCATGTGCAAGCATTTGTTCCATCATGCATAAATGAAGCTAAAAGAAAAGCTAGTTAAAGACCAACAACTTTTCTGCCTTCAAGAGTTGCAAATACATATTTTTCCAGTATTTTTGAAGGTGGAATAAGTCACTCATATGGTCTGGAGTAGCTGGGATTCACATGGAAATAATATGCCTTCTAGAACATGCATACAACACCTTTTATGTGCTTAGAAGTGTGTGTAGTGTGTTTACCAAGTTAAGGTTTAAGTCCAACATCTATATTTCATAGTTTTACTCTATTTTAGTTAGGAATTCTAGTATAATTATTATTTCCAAGTGTTCCTAGGAGTTTGGAATTAATATGCCTTGTTTTCCTAGGTTTTGTTGAACTAGGACTCCAAGTTGTATTAGGTTTAGGGTTTGTGTGTCTCTTTCAGCCCTTATATATGGGCTATGAATTTCTCTTTTGATGAAGTAGATTATTGATTTTTTTTTCCAATGGGAAATCTTTTCTCTTAAGTTCCTTCTACTCTATCGTCTATCTCTCTTGAATGAAGCTAAAAGTGATTTCTTAGTGTAGTTTTTCTTCAAATTTCATTTAACTTTACTTCTACCATTCTTTTTTCAACCGAATCTATTTCTAGTTTTTTTCTTTCTTCTTAATTCAATCTCTTAGACCCAATTTTAAGGAGTTTAAGGCATCTTTTGAAGCTTGCAAAAGTTCTTGAAATTGTCTGTCCATCAGTTTGGTATTAGCATTAGAGTTTAAAAAAATATATCTAATGGTGGCTTTCAGTTTTTAATTTCAATGGTTTTAAATCCACTATTAAATAAATTATTCAAAATTCTAACAATAATTAACAAATAACTATTCCTAAATGGGCCTCTATAAAATGTTGGATTCACCATACAATATTGGTAAATAAAATCAGTCATCCATTATTTTTATTTTTGTTGGCAAACTTATTAAGAGTACACAAATTCATGTATCACATATAGGGATGTAACAACATGAACACTTTCTACATTTATTAAAAGTATTTAATAGAAAAAGATGATTGCCTCTTTTAGTATCTTTTCATTTATGCTGACTTGGGAAATTTGTAAATTCAATGATATAATTGTTTTTTGTAATGCATATGATATAATTGGTGAAAGTTCTTTAATTTCTTAATATTATTTTCCACATATTTTTTAAAATACAATACTATGAAAACTTGAGCTAAAGGTAAATTAATCAAGTAAAGAATAATAACAATTTTATAAGATAAACGGTTAAAGTCCATTGGTATTTAAGTTGCGTGAAAAGGATAATTGTGCATTCATGGCTTACTCCTTATTACACATCATGAAATTCTAATTTTTTGTCTCTTTCCAATGCCTGATTTTCTTTTAATTAGTATTATGGCCTTTGAGTCAAACATAGCTCCTAAGAGTTCAATAAATTATTTCATTGATCCCAGCTTTTCGGCTAACAGTTAAGTGACTAGAAAGAAATTGCTCCGCAAGTGAGGTCCTTAAGGTTTTCTCTTTCATTTCCAGTAAGGTTTCCATGTGGCTCAAGAATCTTGGCTCCACTAAACTTGCCTCAGAAAGTGGCTGTCAACAATCATTTTGTTTGGTTCCTATTGATTTATTCATCCTAGTGACGATCGGAGAACTTTTAGCGTTGTGACTCGATCATTGGAAGATCATGGAATCCCTCGATAAGCATTTTACCGTCATGAGTCTTATGGAGGAATGAGCACTATTGCGTTAGTTGGTTTTGAAGGACAAGTCATGGGGTGGTTTCACCGATCTCATGGTTGTCATGAAAATGTTATCCAGTAGAGCAATCTATGTGGATCACTTAAAAGAAGCCTTTCGCAAGGCTTGATGAGTCCAAATCCCTTTCATGTTGCATTCAGTTAGCCTTAACATAAAGAGCAATTTGTTTATAGCTACTTTTGAAAAGGAGGAAGATTGGCTAGCAATCTTTTGGAATGGTCCTTGGTCTTTTAACAGTCGCTTAATTATCATGTGCCAATTACAATGAAGAGATAGACTTTCATCACTTTTGTTCAATAAGGTAGCTTTCTGGATTTATGTCATTGATGCCCTCTTCAAATGGTTTGCTGAATAGGTGGCAGACGCTTTAGGAAACCGCCTAAGTACTATGGTCAGAGTGGACCTATTAGGGTGATCACTAAGGCTCTGTGTTCAAGTTGATATTTTGTGACCACTACATCGGGGTCCTATGGTGAACAACAGTAAGGGGGTAGATGGATTTATGTCAAATATGAACATCTCTCTGTCTTCTATTATAGATGTGGGAAAGTTGACCATACAGAGCGAAAGTGCTTGAATTGTGCAGCTGGGGCTAAGGGAAGTATTACACAATACGATAAGTGGTTTCATATTTCGAGCAACATGAGAAGCGGAGGGGACCTAAGGATGAAGCATTATGGTTTGAAGCATGCTGTTGTTTTGGTTGAACCCACTGGGCAATTAGGAGAAAAGGGTTCTAAACTTATGCTTACAGAGAAAGTTCTAGTTATCTACAGTCTTTCCCATGCGTTGCTGGTAATGGATGAAGTAGCACTGTCCAAGCTGGGGGAGGACATTACTCATATTTCTACCCTTTGCCATCTGGTCATCCATAACGCTCTTAAAGCAGTTGGCGCAATAGTGCACATGGAAGCTTTTCCAACAAATATGCTAGGGTCAGTTCCAAAAGGATCTAATTTCATGTTCTTTGTATTAAACCAAGAGGGTATGGATCATTCTAATTTTCCGCCTATAAGGGTATGAACTGCAAGATCTCTGGCAAGGTTGAGAGGTAGGTTGGGCAATTGGGGAGGCACCCTAATGAGTAGGAAATTAAATTTCTTTGAAGAGGCAGGTTCTCATGCACTTACACCTTTAAAAAGAAGGGGATTTCAAGAAGTGCAGGAAGGGAGAATTACGAAGGCTAAGTTGGGTTCTGAGGAATTATTTACTATAGGGATAAGCTTGGGTTTTCCTTGCCAATCCCAATAAGCATTTTAAGCTTGAATTGTCAGAGGTTTGGGTCGGCCCGGACAACTCATGCCCAGGAAAAGGTAATCTCGAGAAAGGCCTAAAATGCAATTTTCCTGCTCAAAACATGGAGAACTGTATCTTAGATGGAGTATGCTAAGAAAAATGTGGGGTTTTAATTATGCTTTGCGGTGTTCTATAAAGGAAGAAAGCAAGGTCTGGCATTTCTATGGAAATTGAGTTGGACAGTGGAGTTGCTTTCTTTCTCTCAGTTCATATCAACATGCAAATTAATGCTATAGGGTGATTTGGAGATTCACTAGTTTCTATGGGTAGCTAAGGAAAGAATTACACAAAGAATCTTGAAGTCTTTTGCATGGGTTAGTCAGTTAAAGCACACTATCATGGGCAGTCATGGATGATTTCAATAAAATTTTGTGGGCGTCAAAAAAGGAAAGGGAACGCTCAAGAGCCTCGGGATAGATGGGAGAATTTTGTGAACCAGTGTAGGATGCAGGGCTCTTGAACCTTTGTTTCTCTAGGTCTAAATTCACTTGGGACCAAATCTGCTCTGGTGGCATTCGAGTGTTTGAAAGATTAGATCAAGGCCTTACTACTATTGAATGGAAGAATCTGTTTCCAGGTGCCCGTATACATCACTTCCCTTTCACTTGTTTTGACCATTGCGGGCTTCAGCTATCATTGGTTAAAAGGAGTAATATTGGTTGGGACAAAGTGTGGCACTTTGAATGAATGTGGACCTTGGAAAAAGAATGCGATAAAATCATCAAATAGAAGTTTGAACATAATGAATCGACCTTCATACAGGAAAAACTACAAGCCTTCATATGGGTCTAGAAGATTGGAAGAAAGATGATTCCAATATTCATACACATATTCATAGAGCTGAGAAGGAACTTGATGCATTATCCTGAAGATTTTCTTTGCATAATACTTTTAGGAAAGATAAGATCAAGAAGGATCTTAGATTGCTATATGAATAAGAGGAGATGTTCTAGAGTCAACGGGAAAAATCAATCTAGCTTAAAGAAGGTGACAAGAATGCTTGGTTTTATCACCAAGCAGCTAATGGAAAAATGAAGAGGAACCGAATTCATAAGCTATTGTAGGATGATAGTGTCAAAATAACTAATGGAGATCAAATGTTCGAGTTGATAGTTTCGTCTTTCAAGCACTTTTCCTTAAGTTCCAACGATCCGGGTTTGAGGAAATTCTTCCTTTGGTGGATATGATTATGACGACAGGGATGAATGGACAATTTCTTCATCTTTGTTTTTTAGAGAGAAGATCCATTTCCCGTTGTTCAAAATGTTTCCCACTAAATCACCAGGTCCTAACAGGTTACTACCCCTCTTCTTTTAGAAGCATTAGAGCTATTTGAGCCATAGTGTTATTGGCTTTATGCTCTTGATTTTAGACCAAATAGTAGTTCTAGAAGATATAAATCACACTCACACGGTTCTCATTCCAAAAGAAGGCCAACTCGAGTTGTGCAACGGATTATAGACCAATCAGCCTTTATAATGTATTATATAAAATTGTTTCAAAGGTGTTGGTAAATATAATAAAACTAATGTTACCAAGGATTGTTGCTGCCAACCAAAGTGCTTTTGTCCTAGGACATCTTGTGACTGAAAATGCTTTGCTTTCCCTAGAAACATGTCATTACATCAATAGGCTTTATGGTGTGGGTGATGGAGCTATGGCGATTAAACTTGATATGTCGAAGGCCTACGACCTAGTTGAATGGTTGTCCCTACGAGCTATGATGATTCATATAGGATTTAGTGAGCCTTGGATGAACTTAGTGAGGTCCTGTGTTGAATCTGCATCATTTTTGTTGTTGGTGAACGGCAATCCCCATAGTCCGTTTAAACCTTTGAGGGGCTTGAGGAAAGGAGGCCCTCATTCCCCTTTCTTTTTCCTCTTTTTTGCTAAAGGTTTATCGGCCCTTCTCTGTCATTTAGAAAGGCAAAAGCTGATTTCAACAATGGCAATCAATCAACATAGTCATTCTATATCACATCTTTTCTTCACAGATGCTGGTATCTTTTCTTACGGGCTATGAAGAGTGGAGTTAGGCAATTACTGGCTACTTTAAAGCTTTATGAGCTTGCTTCGGGCCAATGTGTGAATTTTTTGAAATCTTTTACCTTTTTTAGTTTGAACTGTCAGCAGGAGACAAAAAAGCTCATCATGGGTTTAATTGGGACTAATGTGCACCTGAAAGCTGATAAATACCTAGGATTTCCTTGGATGTTGGGAAGAAAGAAAATGACGTAATTTGATTTTTTAATTTAGAGGATGAAGAAAAAAATGGCGAGATGAAAGGCCTTTATTCTTTCACAAGTTAGAAGAAGTGTGTTAATTAAGTCCGCTGTTCAAGCTATGCCAACACACCTCATGAGCTATGTTCTGAATCCGACGGAGGCATGTGAAAAGTTGCAATCCTTAGCATCAACTTTCTTCTGGTCAACGAACATTAACAATAGGAAGTTAGCATGAGTGGGCTAGGACCATCTTTGTACGATTAAGAAGACTAGTGTGTTGGGTTTTAGAGACATACATGCTTTTGACCTAGTTCTCTTGGCCAAGCGAGCATGAAGACTTGCCAAGGATCAGTCGTGCCTAGCTTCCAGGGTGATCAAGGGAAAGTACTTCCACGCGACTTCCTTCCTAAATGCCCCGATCCCTTACTCCTTCTTTATCATCGTCAAGTGCCTATTGGCGGGAATAGAAATTGTCAAGGCGAGGGCTTTTTGGTGAGTTGGCAGGGCAACAAGTATTTTTATTTGGCGTGACCATTGGCTTCTAGGGACACACAAAACCAATGATGGAAGTAGTCCTAAGGACGGAAGAATGGCGAGTGGGTAATTTCATCGACCAAAGGAATTTTCACTTGAATTTCAACTTGATTAAGGCCCTATTCCATCCGTTGGATGCAACTGAAATTAAAACAGTCCCCATTTCGCCACGCTTCATAGAGGATGTTCTAACCTGAGGTATGTTTGATGATGGAAGGTTAAGGTTTGGTCAGCCTATTATGATGTTTATGCCCTAATCTATGGCCCAAACCCACTATTGAGGTTAGATTTCTAGACCTACTTATGGAACTTATCCTTACCACATTGGGTTCATATCTTCCTATGGCAAGCCTATGTTGATGCATTACCAACTAGTGACAACCTTGCTTAGAGAGGAATGGAGGTCCCGCTGGCGTGCCCGGTATGTGGAGAAGGTCAAGAATTAGTGGAGCACCTATTGTTCGGTTGCCCTTTCTCTACTTAAATGCTTTTTAAACTTCAAATATGCATTTCTTCCAATTCTAGTTCCTAGACAGAGGAGTTGTGGTGTCATGAGGCATAAGTTTATAAAAAAAAAACCTTCTCAACCTTAACTTTAATCTCACCTGCAAATGTACAGTGTCAATTGTAGTAGCGGTGAGTTAGGTGTCGATCCCACAAGAAATTATATGACAAAGAATTCTACTAAGGACCAAAGTATGGTGACTTTAACTTAAGCTAGAAAAAATAAACCATGAAAAACAAGGAATAAGAGGCTAAAGTACCAAAATTCTGGATCACCTAACCAGCAAACCAAACAAACATAATAACTATCCTAAACACATATTTACAAAGTTTTTAAAAAATTTAAACCAAATAGGCTACTACATAGATGTAGCATTGACACATGTACCTACATAACCCAAATCATACTTCCTGAAATTGAAGGCCGGAAAACCCTATAATATCAACCCTCATTTTTCAAGACAGGGCTAATTGGCCCTTTATAACCTCATTAGACATTCTTATACTAATTAGTTTTCCTACAAACCATTAAGCTTAAATTTTCCTCTAAGGTCTCATAGGAATGATAGTTCTCTCGAATCTACCTATTGCCCATACTTTATTGGCCCTTTTCTAACCTTGGAAACCTCTATTGAGTCTTTCCTAAGTCTAGTAAGTTGTTCATCACAGGTTGCCAACAAATGGAGAACACATTCAACCATAAGCTAAAAGAGCCAACAAATCATCGAAATAATCAATGAGTTATGTATTTACAAGCATCAAATCATCCTAAATAGTTCATAATATCCAAATAAAAAATAAATCTACACATATTTATAAGAATCTCAAACTAAAAAAATTAGAGGAGTTAGGGTTAGAAGAACTATATCCAAGTAAAAATCCTTGTTGTAGAAAAGCTCCTACTCTAATTCAAGCAAGAACCTTTACCAAATTGGCATCCTAGCTCCCTAATACAAGAAAACTCTAAGAAAACTAGCGTAAAAATGTGTTTGGAAGGATTGGGGACTAAGGGGATCCTCCCTACACGACTGCTAGCCAAAGCATTTCATAAATAGAGTAGGTTTTGGCACTGTGGTGCCATTTCTGGCATCGTGTTGCCAAGACTCGACAATACGGACACTCTTCAGTATTTTGACCATAATTTTGTACACAGGTATTTGACTAAAGTGATTCAATAGCCCACATGAAGCGAAGAAGAAGGGCTATAACTTTATTCTCACCCAAGCTTGAATTTGTCAAGAAAAGTTCCAAAAATGGCTTGCAATGTACCCTTGTTTTACTTAATCACCTTCATGCACACAAATATAAGAATAATACTAGAAGGACACTAAATGCACTTAACATGCAGTCGTGCATGGAGCAAAATTAATGCTTAGCACTGTGGGTGGCAGTCTTCGGCTGGGAAATGTGGTTCAATTGGAATCTGGTTGTTCATGACCATCGTTGTAAGTCTCCACAGCAAGCAACGAAAGCAATCAGGTCCTATGTAGAGGGTTGGTTATCTTTTAGCAAGCACTCTTTGTCAAGTCATGAATCCTACCGTCCTGTGCAAAAAAGTGGAAGCTCACTAGCCCCCCAATGCTTTCTTATTAGTGTTGATGCAGCCTTTTCCAAAAAAGAAGGTAGAGGCGCAATTGGCGTGATTTGTTGAGATCACTCAAGCGTAGTCATCTTTGTAGTAATGTATGGGATGGAGTATAGAAGGGTCGATGTCCTTTATCTAGAAGTGTTAGCTATACTGTGCGGGGTTGAAAGAGGCTCATAAGCACGACATTACATTCATTCAGGTGGAATCAGATTCACAAAGGCTCATTTTGAACCTAAATAAGGGTGTTTCCCATTTTCTTTTTTATTTTGGTGTTTGGTTAGATGAACCTAAAGTTTTAGCTAATAACTTTAATTTATGTTCTTTTATTTTTATTAGACAATCAGCTAATAGAGCAGCTTATGCTCTTACTCGCTAGGGGCTCCGTGTAATTAGTAGGTTTTCCTGGGAGTCACCTTTCCCAATTTGGTTGTCCTCAAAGTTGAGTTGATTTTTCTAATACATGTTTTTGCTGTTAAAAAAATGGTTAAATGACTAAAGGGCTATCAGTGAAATTTGAGATTTGAATCTTGAGCTTTATATTCTTCTATATAATATCTAAATGTTAGTTCAAATGTCTTTTAAGCTTTGAAAAAGGTAAGATTTCCACATTCCCTCCTCATCTTTATATCCTATTAAATTCTTCTTATTACAAAAAAAAACTATTTTATATGCCTAGTTTAACAAAACCTCTAGAAGCAAAGTTTTAAATATCGATAAGAAAT
Source organism: Aquilaria sinensis (assembly GCA_005392925.1). Lineage (NCBI taxonomy): Eukaryota > Viridiplantae > Streptophyta > Magnoliopsida > Malvales > Thymelaeaceae > Aquilaria > Aquilaria sinensis. Next base: position 190,754 of record SMDT01000107.1, read on the forward strand.
CACACCATTTTTTAAAGTGTGGTATGATATTAATCTTTGTCTCGTATCATGTTAAAGTATTTATAGCTAACAATATTTTAGTACCATGTAAATATTTTTGTATGTATAAGATTAATTAAGATTTTTCTTATATAAATAATGTGTTATATATAGTAAAATCATAATTTAAGATATGAAAGAAAAACTACAAATTTTCTCCAATTTCAAAAAAGATTTTATACAATACATTACAAAGGATATATTAAGAACTAAAACAATGAAGAAAAAAAGGTACTTCTATGATTGGTATCAAGATAGGTAAGACAAATGAGGTACAACACAACATGCAAATTACTTTTTCTCGTTAATGTGGTATGATGTTCAAAAATCAAAACCATAATTCTAAGTTAGTAATTTTCTTTCCAATCATAAGTATTAGCTATTACAAGACATGATACAAAAATATTGTACTTTGTCATCGTCAGTTTTAGCTGAGGATATGCCTTGCATTCCTCCTCTCTCCTTTTCAGGTTTCATTTACCATCGTACGAGGTTCATTGTGTCTAAGTGTTGCGGCAGTTCAATTCATGTTAATATTAAATATGAATATAAATAGTGGTGATCATTAACAAAGGAAAAAAGTTTCATAAAAATGAAAAAAGAAAAGTAAGAACTGGGATAAAAAAACCAAGTAAAGTTTTGGGACTAAGAGAGCAAAAAAAAAAAAGAAAATTTTATATATGAAAAGATAAACCATGGCAACTAAAATTTTATTTTAAAAGAGAGAAATAATATTAAACAGTTAATAATATAAGACAAAAAGTGGAATTTCAAAGACAAAAAGTGGCAACTGAAATGGTATTTAGGGCAAGAGAGAAAATGTAAAGATTTCTGAAATTAAAAGCTTAATTATCAACTTAATAAAAGAATAAGAAAATAAATAAAAACATTAGCTAAAATGAATCAATTCGAGCTGTACCAAAAAGTAGACAAATCATATTGACTAAAATTTTGTTAAAAAAACAATAATAATAAACCAACAAAAAAAGTATAAACGAAGTCACTATGGTTGATTAAAAAAATAAAAGAAATAAACTATGGTTGCAAAAATTTTACTTTAGAAGACAATAAATAAAAAAAATTTTAATTGATTATCATAACTTTATTGATGATAAATTTTTATTTATTTATTATTAAAATTTATTATAAAAAATATCCGCTGTAATTTATGGGTTACCAAACTTCTCTATTTGTTCTCTTGGTCTCTAATTTTAAACTAGAACCATATCAAAAACAGGTAAATTATAATGATTGAAGTTTCATTTTAGAAAACAACAAAAATCAACAAAAAAAAGTTAGGATTAAGAAAAAAAAATGAAAAAAATTTAGGTATTAAGGATTTAACAATTGACTTGATAAAGATAAAAAAAGGATTAAATAAAAAATAAATAAATTATGGTCACCAATGTCTTACTTTAAAAGATAGTGCATAAAACAATAATAAAAAAGACTTGGGGACCAGGAGAGTAAATAAAAGATCTAGTTAAATAGTTATAAAATTTGGGGATCAAAATCTAACACGAACGTAACTCAGAACCTTAAATGGAAAGTTTAAAAAGTTAGAAACTAGAACCGCGTCTTTTTCTACTTTTGTCTTTTTTTTTTTTTTGCTTTTTTTGTTTGTGATTTATTCAAAATATAATTTTTAATATTGATAAAAAGTTTATTTAGAAAAAATTAGTTTCAATTTTAACAATTATAGATCAGATTACTTTATTAAACTATAAATCTTCAATTAAATAATTGATGCTATAAAACTAAATCATCAATAACAATAAAAAATGACCAAAATATAAAACTATGTTTAATATATGTTAATCAATTAACAGTCTAATAATTAACTGAAAAAAGATTAAAAAAAAGTCAAAGATAAAACGAAAGTAAGTAAAAAAAACTAACTAAATATGAATCAAATAGAACCAGATCAAAAGTAGGTAAATTATAATAATTAAAGTTTCATTTTAGAAAATAAAAATAAATAAAAGCAACAAAAAATTGTTAGGATAAAAACAAAAAATGAAAAAAATTAATTAAAAAATAAACAAATTATGGTCACCAACGTCTTTATAAGATTGTGCATAAAACAAGAAAAAACTTGGGGATCAAAAGAGCAAATAGAAAATCTAATTAAATAGATATAAATTTTGGTGACTAAAATGTAACATGGAGGAAATTCAGAGCCTAAAATGGAAAGATTAGAAAGTTAGAGACTGAAACCGTATTTTAACGGAAACAAAATATGAAACAAACTAAAACCGGGAAAATTGTAACATAGGTACTTAGAAATTCAAGCACTTTGTGAACAAATTATTGAACTTCAAAAAGAAGTAAATTGCATCCACGAAAAGCCAAAAAAAAAAAAGAGAAAAAAGCAAATCTATTCACCTACAATAAACAATGTTGAAAATGTCTTCCTTTTTTAAAATATAGTATAATAGGAAAGTTGTCGACGGAGTGACTTGTATCCTAAGATGGGCGATTTCACCTGGTTTCATTTAGACATATGATTTCAGCTTTAATTCTCCATATATAACTCAATACCCACTCCATAATTTGATCAAATTGTCTGTTGGTGGGAAATATGCTCAATATGGGGCCCAATGCAGGGAAATCCCTATCTAATGGATCCATAATAAAAAGCTCAACGAGTTAGTAAGGGAATTTTCATCCTAGAGAAAAAGGAAATCCAGAAATTTCAAGATTAGCTAAAGGATTCTTATCAAAGAGCTATTTACTCGGATATCCCCTAGCTATATAAACGCTTCCAGTCACCAATCTTGATGTATGACATTTGAACTCTTCACACTTTATCTCTTCTTTGTTCATCGAGAATCTGACTTAACCGTTTGAGGGTTTCTCCAAGGAAAACATCTCAGGGCTTTGACATTTTCTTTGTGTGTAGGATCTGATTGTAGAGTTCACCACACATCTAGACCAAGCCCATACAATCTCTTCAACTATCAAATTGGTGTCATCTGTGGGAAATATAGTAAGCACCTGAAGGTCACGCAGGGAGAACCAAGATCAACCAGATAACGAACAGGAGAGCCGTCATCCAATCGGGTTTATAAGACCCATAGGTGAAGAGACCCACTAGATGACTGATCCATAAGAGCCTGCGTCAACTCAGAGAGTAAGAGGAAGGGCCCCACACCATTAGATGATGATCAGTTTCAAGCCATATAACATGTCTTTTTTTAGCAGTTTAAAATGACGCTACAGGAGGAGAATTAGTGGGCCTTGCCTAGAGCCCCCCAAGAAGTTGCAGAATGCCATCTAGTGGCTATGAGTCTCACCAAGCCTCTTCTTGAGATCTACTCCCAAAGCCGCGGGCTTCTTAGCCGTTGATATCTGTGGACCATTCTGATTGTCCAAGAGGCAGTGACATCAATGTTATTCTGCAAAGACCTGATCAGATGAAGTAGCGTATGTAGACGTCAAAGCCCCCAAAAGAAGGCCTTGGCCTCGGCATTAATGTTGAATACATGTGGCTCCAACCTTTTACAGATGAAATAATTAATACACCCACCATGAAGGGGTTCTGCATACCTAAGATTAACCTGTACAATGGCTTTACCGACCCGGTCAACTGTTTGCAAAGATATGTCACCTCTATGAGATCGAAACAAGCCTCGGATGCGATCATATGTAAAGCCTTCAGCTCAACATTGACGAGAACCGGGGCTTCCTGGTTTGGCACTAACTGGGGGCGCCGTTTCTCATCATTCAGGGAACTTTCCTAGGTGTTCTTATGTCACTTTTTAAGGAGCTGGCCAACCCCTAAGACAATGGCTCACCTCCTAAAGATTTAACAAGGTTACAACAAGCCCCTAAGAGACTTCGTTCGAAGGTTCAACACTGAGGCCATGCACGTATAGAGACTATCTTCAGAATTGCACTTGATTGCCATTAGTCAGGGATTAGCATGGGATTCAAGGCTAACATGCAACCTTCATGCTAACCCCCATAAGGGACATTGAGGAATTCCTCAACCAAGCTACACGATACATGCATGCAGAAGAACTCAATCAACCAACAATACCAAGGGAGTAACCCTAAAATAGAGACATTGGACCTAATAAAAGGAGTAGAAGCGATGAGTGCTCCTGAATAGAGCCCATTCTCCCAGCATAGAAAGAAACTAGGACGAACATTCTGTATACCCTGGAGAGGAAAAGGCAAGTCAAACTAGGACAAACATTCTGTATACCATGGAGAGGAAAAACCAAGTCCCTAGATGGCTACCACTAATGTAGCCTTCAAACAAGAGGGACATGAGGAAATACTATAGATATCATAAAGACAAGAAGCATAACACCGAAGAATGCTGGCAGCTGAAGAGACTTCTTAAGGAGATGATACAAGCGGGGAAGTTAAAGAAATATCTATTCAACCAGTCATCCCCTTGCCAAAAGTAGGAAAAGAGGCCTTGTAGAAAGAACGATGATGAGAGCCCCGATAGAGGAAGGGGGCCAAAAAGACAGCGATCTTTCTAAAGAACCATAGGAACCTTGGACTACTGGCGGAGCCATCTATATGATTATTAAAAGGGAGCCCTTTGTGGAGAGAAAACGTCAAGAGTAAGAGGCTTCTCAATTAGAGGTGATTAATCTAGGCAAAATCTTGACAAGACTTAATGGCTTCATTGTGCTTATCCCACAGCTAGACCCTTTAGTATTCAGGGCTTGTATCAACAATTTTGATGTGGAAAGGGTCTATCAAGACATTAGAGCCAATGTGAATGTCATCTTCACTAACTTGCTAGAGAAAATTGAGATTAAAAAGCCTTCCTTTTTTCCCACATCCAGGCCCACCTTTGGGATAGGAAAATAGAAGGCCTTCATGTTTGGAACCATTAATCTATCCTCACGCTAGTGGGCACAGCTAAAAAGAAAAGGTTGCTTGTGATTCTCACACTATAGAATTTCTAATCCTAGACATCCCTTCACCCTACAATGTCATACTCGGCAAGCAAGCTTAGGTACAATTTCACATCCAATCTAATGTAAGATGGCTAATGATGTTTTTTATAAGCTCAGTTGAGGACACTACTATTATTGTACACTAGGCCTTGGTCCGATAAAACTATATGGAAACTTTGCAAAGGGCATAGGATGACAAACCCCTACACTAGTAGAGGGAAAAAAAAAAGAGAGCAAACCTAAGAGAATGAGGCGGGAACAACATTGTCTAAAAATGCTAAAATGGTGGAAATAGCCCATCGTAAATATGTCAAAAATCGGCAAAATCTCCCACCTGAGGTAAGACAGTAGTTTATTCAATTCCTAAAATCAAATTTAGACGTCTTTGCTTGATCCCTCAGTGAGATACTAGGAATAGACCCAAAAATTATTACATACAAACTACAAGTAAACCCCACCATCTAACTAGTATAGTAGAAGAAGCGTGATATAGCACCCAACATATGAGACTTTGTCAAGAAGAAGTTGAAAGGTTAGTAAGGGCAAACATTATCCGGGAAGTACAATAACCTAAATGACTTGCTAGTGTCATCTTGGTGAAAAAAGAAAATGTCAAATGGTGCATATGCATCGATTATACTAATCTTAATGACGCCTACACAAAGGACACATATCCACTACCTTTCATAGACCAACTAGTTAATGCCACCTCAAAATTCAAAATATTATCTCTTATGGATGCCTTTAGCGGATATCATTAAATTCGTATGCACCCTGAGGATGAGGAAAAAATAGACTTCATAATCAAAGAAGCAGTGTATTGTTACCAGTGAATGTCATTCAAACTAAAAAAGTCCAAAACAACATATCAATATCTCATTTCCACTAAAAATTCAAAATTACAAAACAACAACATCGAAGACTACAAGGAACTTAGGAGAGAGATGATGAGTGTTAGAGCCCCCTAAATTCATTCAAAAAAGGGGTCCTCATTAATGTCTGTCGCCGATGCATCCTCGTCAAATGTTAAAATCCTTACTTTCACGTCCTTTAGCCATGCTTTGTAATATGGACTCAGATCCTTGTAAGCTGATAGAAAAGAAAGACCTAGGTCTGGATTGGCTCATTTCACCAAAAAAATGGCAAGAAAGAAAGCCTTCCTTAAATTCAAGGAAAGCGTTCTTTCCAAGCCCCTTTTTCACCTTTTGAATATAGGAGCCCAGCTTTCTCACATGAGCGTTGGCCTTCATTTAGAGAACTAGTATGCTAGATGATCCTCGTGCCCTTCATAACCAACTTGCTCAATTTGCTCCACGAAAAGCAACATAGAAGTAATCAAACTAGAACTGGCTTCACCTTAGACGATCTTCATGCCCAATGGCGCATACTCGTCCATTAGTAGAGTCTTCTCGATAACATTGATCTTGCTCTCTACTGCCTTCAACAGGGATGCTAGGCAATCGGCCTCCTCCCTCTCCTTGGATGACTTAAAAGCATCCCTTAATAGCCATCACTCATAAAGGGTTGAAGACCTGGTTAGGTGCGATTTCCTTCAATGCAAAGTTGTGCTTTTACTCCTGACTACGTTTAGGGATTAGGTTGTGGGCTAGAAACACTTGTCAACCAATAGCTCAAGAACACCCTACTAAGCAAATGCCACCTTCTTGGGGATGACCCTTGTCAGAATCTTATGAAGAGAAGGAAAAAGAGAAAGGCTGACCCTCTTCTCCTTCTATGATGCCCCCCAATCGACTTCTGGGACACCACCATACCTCATTGATGATGTTGCCCTCCCCCCCTGGTGCCGTTCGACCAATACTGCCTCCACCTTGAAGCTTTTCCAACTGCTCATCGCATTTAGATTGTGTGGCAACGTGTGGGTCGTTTCGGGAGTCGCCACCAATCGGTTTTCGCTCAGGTCAATTGGACACCTAAAAATGGTCTGCGAGAGTTCGGGGGTTCGGGAGTACGGTTACGTTAAAATAACTCTATTTTAACGCCCAAAATTGGTACCTTAGTTGATTTCAATTTTGTTTCGCTTTTCTTTTAAATAATTTCAGTTAATTTTCAAATCAGAAATTTTAACTGAATCAGTCGGATATAGATTTTTAAATTAATATGGGCTTTAAAACCTTTGGTAATTAATTTGTTTAATTTTTTTTATAAACTCAATATTTTTCGAACCATGGATTCTATCGAACCACCTGGACACGGAATTTGAAGAAATTTTAATTAAATATTTTAATCCATATCATAAATTCTGCCGAATTATCTGAATATGGATTTTTATCTTTGTATTTAATTTTTATTCAATTAAAATTTTGTATTTTTCCAAACTGTGAATCCTGTCGGATCATCCGGATATGAAAATTAATTTAATATTTAAATTTATTGTTAATTATTGAAATTTTTAATTCTTATTTTCATTCAATTAATTATTAATTTAATTATTAATTTTGTCATAATAATTTTTTTTTATGAAATTTTATATTTTTTAATGATCTTAAAAAAAATTATTTTTTATTTCTTTTTATTTTTTTTCTTTTCTTTTCTTATTCTTATTCTTTTCTTTCCATTTTCTTTTTTTTTTAATTCTTTTCTTCTTTTTCTTTTTTTTTTTTTTTCTTTTGATTGTTTGGTGAAAGATCTTTTTTTTTTATTTTTAAGTAATTACTTAATTTATAAAGGAACCAAAAAGTAATTATTTAATTATCTAATATCAAGATTCTTTATTTAATAAAGAAACCAAAGAGTTATATAATTTTCTAAAAAAAAAATCTTGATATTCATATTTTTTATTTTTTTATTTTTTTGTTCTTTATGTTTGATAAAAGATTAACCAAAAATTAATTATTTAATTATTTAATGTCAAGATTTTATTTATTTACTAAAGAAAACAAAGAGTTATATATATTTTTCTAAAAAAAATCTTGATATTCATATATTTTATTTGATTTTTGTTCTTTTTGTTTGATAAAAAATTTTGAAATAGTTTTCTAATTTATAAATCTAAAAATATACATATAATTGATAAGTTTAAAATATATTTAAAGAGAATTTAATTCTTTTCTATTTATTTTTTTTTATTTTTATCTGAAATCATTTGGCTAAGGTTTTTATTTGTTTAATAAAGGAACCAAAAAGTTATATTTTTTCATTATTTTAAAAGAAATAAGTAAAATATTACCCAAATTTTTTTTATTTTTTTATTCTTTTTACTGGATAAAGAAAAATTTAAATTAACTATAAAAAAATTAATTTTATTTTTAAACTTTATTTAAAAAAAGATATATTTTTCGTTCTCCGAACCATGGATCTTGTCGGATCATTTGGATATGAAATTTGATTTAAGTTTTTGTTTATTTAATTAATTATTAATTTTAATCATAATTTTTATTATTAATATTTTATTATTAATAATATTTTTATTATTATTTTTTTTTTTTATTATTAACTAATTTTTAGTTGATTTTTATAATTATTTTAAAAAAATTATCTAATCCATAAATTTTAAAGATATACTTAAAAAAAATTGATTTTTGGAATTATCTAATTATGATTTTTTTAATAATTTTTTAATAAAAGGGAATAAATGGTTAACTTTTTGCTGTTTTTTTTTAAAAGAAATAAATAAAAATATGTGTTGCAAAGTAAAAAAAGATGGTTGGCTTTTGTTAAAAATTGATTTTTTGTTAGCCCTAAAAATGAATGGAATAAAGTTAATTATTCACATAAAAAAATTCTTCTTTTAATTTGTTATTATTTAATTATTTATTTTATTTATTTTTTTTATGGCTAAAAGTGAAATAAGTGAAATAAATTTAACCATAAAATAAAATTTGCATAAAGTAAATAAATAAAAATTAAATGAAAGTAAAGTGGAGGTTTTCTTTTTTTTTTTTTGGTTTGGACATCCATTTAAAAAAATAAAAGGTGCATAAATAAAATAACACATGCAAATAAATAAAGAGAAAGCACATAAAGTAAATAAAGGAATATTAAAAGATAATAAATAAATAAAGTGGGGCTTTTTGGCCATCCACTTAAAAAATAAAAAAATAAAAAAAATAGGAGGTATAACCTTCCATAGAAAAATAATAATAATAATAATAATAAAAGTTAGTTGTTAGTAATTAGTTCTGCAAAAATTAAAAGGTTAGTGACTTATAATGGAATAATAATAATAACAATAATAATAATAAAAGTTAGTTGTTAGTAATTAGTTTTACAAAATTAAAAGGTTAGTGACTTATAATGGAATAATAATAATAATAATAATAATAATAATAAAAGTTAGTTGTTAGTAATTAGTCTACAAAAATTAAAAGGTTAGTGACTTATAATGGAATAATAATAATAAAAGTTAGTTGTTAATAATTAGTTCTACAAAAATTAAAAGGTTAGTGACCAAAATGAATAATCATACAAAGATGAAGGATTAAGACAGGGTTTACCCAAAAAAAATTAAAATTTGAAATTGGCAGGTCGGGTAAACGTTTCCGGCCAAAACGATTTTGTTTCTTTTTGTCTGTTTTCCGGCAACGATGACGGAGGAAGACCCTGGGCTGGCTTCATCGGCGACGGGCTGACGAGACGGAGGTGGAACGGTGGCCGGAAAGAGAGAGATAGAGGGAAATGGAGAGGGAAAGGAAGAAAGAGAGAGGGACGAACCAGCGGAGGGCGAGACGCAGGGGTGGTTGGTGACGGAGGAGGGCGAGACGCACGGGGGGGTGGTTGGCGACGGAGGAGTGTGAGACGCGAAGGTGCGGTGGCTAGTAACGGAAGGTGAGACGCGCAAAAAACGGAGGTTGACGGATGAGGGAAACGGTGGGCTGAAAGAGAGAAAAGGAAATTTTTTAGTTTTCTAGGAAGAGGGAGGAGAGGTCAGAGACTGTTTCTACAGTTTTCCCTTTTTCTAATTAGAGCTCTAATCTTGATATTTTCGTGGTTTATTTACAGATTTTCACCCCTATTTATAGGGGAAGGGGCCTTGGATTCCCTTAATTAAAAAAAATTTGAAATTTAATTACAAACAGACTTATCTCTTAATTTGGTAAAATGACAGTTTCAGTCCTTTACGTCTCTTTGACTTCGGAGATGTTCCTGAAACTTCTGATTGAGACAATTTTATCTTTTTCTGTCAATTTGGGCCAGAACCGTCGGTTTGGCCCAAAATTCATGCGAAAAACTACCAAATGCTCCTGGAACTTTCAGATTTTGTCAAATTTTCCCAAAACTTCTTAATTTTGTCATTTCTACCCCAAACTTTTCAATTTTGTCATTTTTTATGGAGTTTTCTTTTTTATTTCATGCATACATATATACACACCTATATCATTTTTAACTAAACCCTTATAAAACAAAAATGTATTTTAAACTAAGTAACTTAATTTAAAAAAAATTCAGTAATAATAATATTTATTAATTAATTAATAATTAATTAATAATAATATTAATTAATTAATTTTTTTAATTTTTTTTAAATTTTTTTGCATATACACACATAGATATTAACTTAACAAAATGCCCCTCCCCCAAAACTATTTAATTTAATTTTCTCTTTGTATAATAATTAATTAATATTTTTTTAATTATTATTTATTTTTTCTAATTTTTAATTAAATTTTTTTTATTTTTTTTTTTAAAAAAAAAAAAAAAAAAAAGTCGGACGAAAGTGGGTGTCAACAGATTGCATCTTCTCCAATCAATCTCGCATTCATTCTTGGCCTTTGTATCACATTGTCATCATCCACCCTCAGATCTTACCATTGCCACTTCTCTCCAGATTGTGCTAATCGTCTCTTACCTCCAGATCATGCTGCTAGCCTTTACATCATACTGGTCATCACTTACCTCTGAATAGCACCAACCATCATTCCCATCTGGATCACATTGATTATAGCTCACCTTTGGATCTCGCCGATCGTCGCTTGCCTCTAGATCCTACGATTATCACCTCCAGGTCTCACCGATTATTGCCTTAAGATCTTGTATATCTTTGCCTTCCATTTGTCTCAATCCCTATTCCAAGCCATCATTAAAAGTAGTAGTACTATAGAATAGCACTAAGCAAACTAAAGAACATAAAAAAGGGCTTGATGAAATACAAATTAATGAAAATGTAAAGCATAGAAAAGTAAGAAGATTGTTTTCAAGAAAAGAAGAATAAAACTTGAAATGAGTTGTGTAGAAAATACATTGTCAAAGTACAAAAGAATATTAAAAAAATTGAGAATCAAGATAGAAAACATGAAGAAATAATTAAGAATAAATGAAACTAAAGTAGAAAATTGCATGGCTGGGAAAATTTTGATCAAAGGGAAAAGGAAAATAAAGTGAACAAAAAGCCTAAAATTAACTATGTTGTCTTTTTTATACTTTCTCCATCCCGTAAATGATGATATGTTTATCTGGGTATAGAGATTAAGGTATGTGTAGCTTAAGATATATATTTTTTTTCATTTTTACCCCTGAAACTAAAATTAAAAAATTTCCTTTTCGGATTATGTGTGTTAAGAGTTTAAATGATGATTAGAAAAAAAAATATTTTGAGATTTTGTGTAGTGAGAGTTTTAGTGAAGGTTGGAAAAAAAATGTTCCTTTTTGGGCTTTGTGTAGTGAAAGCTTAAGTAAGGGTACTCAAATAAATTAAATGTTAAAAATTTTCTTTAAAAACAAGCGCTACAACCTTTTTGGAACAGTAAAAAAAATAAATACCATTTCTTTTTTTCTCAAACGGAAGAAGTAAAAAAGTGTGTTAGTGTTAAGAAAACAACATTGCCACACCTAATTAGGCTCTTTCTGTTTCCATGTGTTGCATGAAAGTTTAGAAGAAGGATGAGGTTGCATTATTCCAAGATAAAGGCATAATCACCGTAATCACCGTAATATGAGAGAGTGGGGGTAGAGAAAATCAAATTGAAAAACTTTGAAACATATCAATAGAGGTACAGCGTTTTATAGTCAAAGTCGACTCTCATTTGTCAGACTAGGAATTGCTTAATTTAAACACTGTGGCGAAAAGATGATGCACTACATATCTGCATCCGTGCAATTTGATAATAATTTGACCACCGTGGGTTATCAATAATCACGAAGAGTCAATTTGTTTTAAATAAAGTTAATTTAATTTAAAATAATTTATTTTTATTTTTATATTTTTTTTACCCAGTATCAAATTTATTTGAAAATCAATATTATGTATATACAATAATTCAATTGAAAGTAAATGTTTATGATATTATTAGATTTTTATGATTTTTTTTAATTTTTAAACAAAAAAAGAAAAATTTATAAAAATTTGATAAGATTATAAAAATTATATTTTCAATAGACTATTACACCTACATAATATTAATTTTTAAATAAAAATAGTTTTGAATAAAAATAATGTAAAAATAAAAATAAATTATTTTGAATATCAAATTAGTTAAGTTAAAATGAATTGGCTTTGAAACACCTGAAATGAAAAATCTCAACAAAAGTTACAATAGTTTTCATGTGGTCTAATCTACCTTCAACACCCTTTATGTTGTTTAAAAAAAATCTACATTTGATGCCCTATTTTTTTCTATTGGCCGACAGTAACTTATGAAACTATAATCTAAACTACACAATAATTGGCTTTCACTAATTTCAATATATAATTTTTTTTCGTAGTTGATAGATATTTTAAATTATTTATTTTTATTCTCTGTAAATGCTTTTTTCTCCACGTAAGTGCAATTCAGTATTTTTTAAATGTTAATTATTTGTGAAAAGAATGTCAAAAATTTAACATTACTGAAATATATTTACTAGACAGTTTAAATTAGAGTTTTAGAAGTTATTATAAGATAGGGTAAAGAAAGTATTGGTAAAGTATAGATTTTTTTGAAATAAAAATGGTTAAGTGTAGGTTAGGTTAAATTACAAAGGGTTTTTGTAACCCAACATATTATTTCACTTCTCTGAGTTCACTTCATCTTGTTAAGATGCACACTCTTAACTTTATGATTAAGAGTTCAAATCTTAAGGATTGTAATGAAATTCAATTTCTTTGAAGATATAGCTAACAACCTAATCAGATCTAAGTTCATATTAACTTCTCAATTGGTTCGTCACACCAATATTTGCTTCATTTGGTTTTTAATGAAGACTAAGAAATTAGAAAATGTTTGTATATTATACTTCCTCCATTTTACAAAAATTGAAAAGTGGAAAATGTTTGTATATTGTACTCCCTCTATTTTCAAAAAAAAAAAACAACCCTTTGTTATTCATAATAATTAATTTATAATTTTATTTTTAAAAAAATTTATTAAAAAAATATGAATATTTTATATGAAAATAAAACTTTAAATGTTATAGTTTCTAAATATCATTTTTAAATTTTTTTTTTCAATACATATTAATATAAATATTTTAAAGTCAAATTTCAATAAAAAAATAAATTAACTAATTAATGTAAATGGAAGGAGTAATAGTTTTATGATGTAGAAACTATTACCTAGCTCAAGGCCCAAAGTCTCCAGTCTTTGTTTATGATGTGATTTCTCGATGTTAATCAAAGACAAAAATTAGAGCTGGCAGGGCAATTGATTTGATTAGATTTTGACGATAAGGCTTTCCTTCCCTAATCCAACCCAAGGAGCAAATATTTCAACAGTCACGTTTAAATTTGGTGGGGTCGAAAAAAGTTGCGGACACATTCCAAATAATTAAATAAAAATAAAAATAAAAGGGTTCCGACCGGCAAACCTCCCAGCTTTTTTTGCGAGGATTCCGCTGTTTTCGAGTCGTACGATTACCGGCCTATATTTTAATCTTATTTAGAATTAATTACACTTTCATCCCCAAAGTCTTGTGTGAGTTACATTTTTACCTTCAAATTTCAAGACCAAGTCTTACCACTGGGGGGAAAAGACTGTATTACATTTATAGAAATAAAAATTTTGAACTTTTTACCTGCATGGAAGGAGTTTTGCCCTGCTACAGTGATAGCTTTAGTTCGAAGCACCACTCTTGCTTTTCTTACTCCTCAAGCCCTTAACTTGTAGTAGTAGACAATTTTGAGTACAAAAAACAGAAAAAACTTGAGATGTGAATAGTACTGAATCACCTAAAACCCAAATGATGAGGTTGGTCCTCTTTCTTTTTCCTCCAAGTCGTTTCTCCCCCATTGTTTTCCTTTCAAGTTTCACTTATGGGGTTCATATAATAAATAGGCAAATGGGGGAGTTTTACATTTCAAACAAATTTGATGAGTTCATCTTCATTGTACTCTACGCCTTTTGAATTAAGAATCCAATCCTTGACTTTTGAGAATTAGATGCGCCCGTGTGTGTAGTGCATACTGACAAAATGCACCCCCACTCACAAAACAATAGTACTTTTTCTTATCAAAAGCATATACCATGAATGTATTATAACATTTTATTTCTCAAATTCCTCAGGGATTTATTGTTTTGGTTTTGTAATGATGAGCTAATATTCTTAAATTCATTTCACTCATTAATTTTGAATATTTTTAGTTGAATTAGTCTCGAGAACTTATTAATTAGTGGTAATAAACTATGTCATTTGAATACGATAAAGGCTAGGATTAAAGGCACCGTTTAAAAAAGTTTTTTAAGATTAATATTAGAGTTTTAGATAATTTATTAATTATAGATGTTAAATCCCTAAAGCTAACAACTAAAAATTACGGATAAATTGCATGTATTGTGCTCAACCTTTAATTATTGTACCTGTTCTAACTCCAACCTTCACTTTTAGCATAGTATGTCCATAACCTCGATAAAATATTTCATTTTAGCCCTTGTTTTGACAAAAAAACGTTATGTTAGATGGGAAATGCCACGTTGGCGTATGATTACAAGGGAAAATGTTAGTTTTAACCTCTTAACATTTTTTCTATTACCAAATAAACCTTAAAACTTTTTTATCTGGTAATTCGGCCACCATCTTCATATCCCACATTCTTGTACCTCTCAACTCACCACCGACTCAACATTCCTATGCCCTTCGGCCTCCCCATTCTTGGCCTCTCTCTCTCTGGCCACCACCAACTCGACATGCCTAAATCCTCTAGCCCTCTCATTTCTCGGCCTCCCTATCCGACCACCACCAACTCACTGTTCTCACCATTGACAAGGAGCGATTTCAATCTCAAACTTTAAAATTTTGAAAATGTTAAAGCCAATTCTTCTACCATAAACATCAAAACCATAATCATTTCATTGCGGCATTTTATCAAACATATTGCCTTCTTGTAGTTCTTCATTTAGATCAAAATGGAGGCTCGGCACTTCGACCCTTCGATTGTTAGTTGTGTCAATGTTGTGAGGAGTGAGAAGTTAATAAGAGAATGAAAATGGTGACACCACTGAAGCCGTGGAAAACGGAGTACGCGAAGTCCTAGCAATCGGGAGGGGCTTTTGGCGCACTCAACTTGGGCTCCACCCTTCTGTTCGCCACGACAACGGGGTTGTTGGCCCTCATGAACACCATCCAACCCCCACAGCTAGTCGAGGAGCAACGGAATGCTCGTAGATTGCTCCAGCAACTTCGTGATGAAGCATAGTACTTCATTGCTAAGGGCTCGTCGACCGAAGAGGACGTCGAAGATGCCATGGAGAAAGTCCTAGCCATTGATAGAGCTTATCCTCTCCCGAAATTCCTAGAAAAATTTTAACCCGTCGTTTGGTGGCCGAAAACCAATAACCCAACTCAAAACACTAACAGAACCAAGTCGTTGTCGGGAAAACAATGAGTAAAAGTAGTTACTACTCCCAATCGATTTCTTGGATCGACAATGGGACATGGATGGAGGACGGCAGCTGGGGACAGAGAACGGCGGGTGGTCGGATTATGGGTTGGCCAGAAAGGGAGGCCAAGATTAAGTTTTTTGTTAGATCTCAAGCTTCTAAGGATTGTTTGGTGAAGGGACAAATTTTCAGGGGTTAAAGCTAGTATTTTTTCCTAAAATCCTATGCTGACATGACATTCTCAATCCAACATAATGTTTTTCATCCAAACAAGGTTAAAATAAAATGTTTTATCAAGGTTTGGGATACACTTTGCTAAAATTAAAGGTTGGGATTAGAATATACACTAATTAAAAATTGGTGATAACACGTGCAATTTACCCTAAAAGTTACGTTTAGACAACTTTTCCATGCTCTATTGCTAATATCAAACAGGTTTCAGATAAATAGAACTAGGACTGATCATTCGGGTATTTCAGTTAAAATCAAAACCAAAGTACCGAAATTATTCGGTTTTCGGTTGTAGAAGCTGGTAACCGAAAGAACCGAATATCCCCCAAAACCGAAATAACTGAAACCGAATTTAAATTCGGTTTTTCAGTTAAATAACCGAAATAACCAATGTCCTTAGTAACATTTCTCCAGTGATTGATAGCCCCACGCCGGAGGCCCCCAGACCCAGATGGCCAGATGACCAAGACGGCAGCGACGATTTTAACTGAAAGCTAGGTTCTGAATTCTGATTCTAAATTACCATAATAGGCGACTAAGGAGAGGCCGACGAGTCTGTGGGCCTGTGCTGTGTAGCAGATTTGGGCTAAATGACTTTGGGTATGTAATAGGTGGGCCCAAGGTAAGGTTTATTTCCGCCATTGAAAATCGGTTATTTTGGTCACCGATTTTTTCATTTATTAAACCAGAAATCGAACCGAATACCGAATTAAAAATTCGGTTATAACCAATAATCGAACCGATAACCGAATTATGCTAACCGAAAAAACTGAACGAATTCGGTTTTTCGGTTAAACCCGAATAGATGCTCACCCCTAAATAGAACTGAAACTTTCTTTGACCCTATTTGATACAAACATTAACCATTAGTTTCAAAGTTTTGAAAAAATTATTTAAAAGGTAATTTTTAACTTTTAACTTCACTGATTTAATCTCCACCACTAATAAATTATCTAAAACTCTAACGTCAATGATAAAAGTTAGTTCTACAACACCTTTCTAGCAAAAACTACAAATTTTTTTGTTATAATCCCTTGTTTGCCCTATATGTCTATAGTCATTATTTATTTTCTTTTCATAAAAAGGACAAGCACAAATAAACCTAGCTAGGCTCTCCGCGCCCCGTGCCTTGCATATAGCGTAGAAATCAAAACAACCATGATTTAAGAAAATATTTAAATTAAAAAAAATCTTATATTTAAAAAAGTTTTTATAGATATTGGCATATTATAATTAAATGTAGGATAATGCCAAAAATACAGGCACAAGTTTCCGAGAAGAAAAATTAAAAAGAGAAGCTGTCTCTTCCATTTCATCTCATTCATGGATTCTCTCATTCTCCCAAAAGTTTAATGAGTTTTGTATTCATTCTTTCAATATCATGATGTAAGAAGCAAGCGCATGCCCTTAGCCTCGTCCTTTGTTTATCCCCATTGACCTAAACAACTATGGCGTTTTTTTTTTTTTGGTCTATCTCTCCCAACAATAACTTACTTATTATAACTGACATATTGCTTGGTTATTGTTTTGGTTTCAATTTCTCCATTAATTACTTATTGATTTATCATTCAATGCTAAATCTGGTCTCTCATTAGTTTTTTTTTTTAACATTTAAATGAATTGGGAAGAAGGCATATGGGAATATGCTAGCGTGGATCTAATTATTCTTTGTTAAAAATAATTCTTTTTAATAAATCATTAACTGTCGAAGTTGGGACATCTCCTAAACGAGTTTCTTTAGTATATATGTATTGCTGTAACTAAAACTTAGGATCTTTTTATATAAAATGTCTAAGTTCATTTCACTCAGACTAAATTATATTTATGAAATGGATCTTGTTGGTTGTAGCTCTGTTGATTTAGTTGATTAAGATATTCAACTATATTGAGAATGAAAAGGCACATAAACATATTTTGGTTCAAAGAAAATTTTTGGCCTAAACAATTAGAGAAACCAACTTTAAACATGAAAAATAAAATCTAGTATTTATTTTTAAAAATTTTAGGCTTGTGGGACTTGACTAGTATTTGGGCAATTGGGGATTTAATTCATAAATCGAAGTAAAACAGGAAGCAGATGCCGTACAAGATAAGAGTTGCAGTGGTATGTTTCCAGGAAAAAAAAAATTACACGTGATGTCTTTTTGTCTCTTAACGCCTGTGATTAATTAGACGTTAGATGTATACTTTAATGTCTTCACCTAGCTGCATAAATAAACTAAAAATTTTAAGAAAAATTCGTATTTCTATTAGTTTTATGTATTTTTGTGCTTACTTTAATATAAAGTGATTTTTTTGAAAAAAAAAATCAGTTTATTGAAACTTTACGCATTTACCAAGTACAAAAAATAATCTTATGACACATTTTATGAAAATTAAATATCTTTATTAATATTTCATTTTTAGGTTGGTTGAGTTAAAAATTAATAAAAATGCTTAATTTTTAAAAAATAAATCTTAAAATTACTTTTTAGACTTCTTAAAGTATAAAATTTAGAAAATTGAAAATTTAGATAACTATTATTTTATATAAAAATAATAAATACTAATATGTTAAACTTAATGTCAAATGAACTCACCGTTGGTGATCTTAGATATTGATTATAATATTGTAAAAATTTTTGCAGTGATATATGATGTTGGAAGATTTTAGAAAGAACAGACTGTTGAGCATTGTCAATAACAGGAGTGACCAGTAGCGTATTTACATGTAGTGTACCAACTTGGATTACAATTTCTATAAAAAGGGGAAAACTCAAATGCAAAAGCAGAGGCTTGAGTTGCCTCCCCGGCACTCCAAATCTATAAAATTAAGAAAATTGACAACTTGTGTAGGACTCAAATGGTTATTTTAGACCCCCTAATAATTTAATTAATTATATTTATGTTTACTTTCACCGATCTTTTTTTAATCTTCACTTTGACTCATCCATAGTTTGATTCATGGACTTTTTATATACTAAGGATTTTGTACAGGGATGGAACAGGGGAGAGGCTAGCGGAGGCCTCGACTCCCCCTTGAGTCCAAAATTATATATAATAGTAGTCTTAATCTTCAAAAAGATGTAAGAGAATTTTATTTGTGAGCTCTTTTAAGTAATTTTGTACATTTGACACTATTTCTACTTCTCTCTCTTATGTGAAGTGCCTGTTGTTGACTATAATTAAGAGCCAATTTATTTTAACTTAAGTCAACTTAATCCAATATGGATTATTTTTGCATTTGAATCTTTTTTTCCAACCAATTTTATTCAACAACCAATATTATTTAGGTGAAATAATCTATTAATTATAATTTTTTAATGATACCATTAATTTTTTTATGAATTTTTTTAGGCATTAAAAAGGAAATTTTCATATAAATTTAGTAATATCATAAAAATTTTATTTTAAATGGATTATTACACCTACATAATATTGACTTCCAAATGAAATCCGTTTTAGACGAGAAAGATGTAAAGTTTTTTTAGATTAAGTTAACTTAAGTTAAAATGAATTGATTTTAATTCTTTTAACTTAAGTTGTTATATTAAATACTATTTATAATAAAAAAATTCATAAAATATAAATTTATTTATTTATTTTTTGTCATGAATCATGAAGTCTACAACCTTAAACTCTTTTTTTCCTTTTTCACATAAGTCAGAAGGTGGACACTTAATCTAATTTGAGTAGCAACATCGCTGCAATTCTGATCTTCAATGAAGAACTTTAAATTGAAGCAAACCTAGAAGTTTTCCAACTCCACCGAGAATATTTACAGAGTTTGCATCAATTTGACTTTTATTTATGATTTATTCAACTGATCTTGGAATTCTTAGCTTTGTTTCACTAGGTAAATAAACTAAGCTTTTTCCACCATGAACATTGTAAAGATTTGACTTCATAACAAGATAGATACCAACTATTTCAGAGATTTTTTATTAATATATACAGAGAATGAGCTTGTTGTAACAATTGATACCAATGTAATCTAATATATATTATAAAAGCAGGATACACTTCAGGGTTATTTGGTCTTTTCACTTAACAGAAACGATACGAAAATGACATGTGGCAGACTAGCTATTTTAAGCAAGAATTTAACATTTTTTATATAAGGATTCCCAAACTACCCCTAATGCAAAACGTAGGCAATTGGAATTCAAATTTTGATGAATGAAAAGAAAACGAATTCAAAGTCTAACACTATTTCCATTTTTTATTTGTTTCTAATCTAATGACTAACAAGGTAGCAATTGGCAAAAAATAAAAAAGGAAAGGAAGCATTAATTCAGAATTACAAATTAATTTGTTCTAGATCAATTTCCTCACGGCTTCTCTGTCCATCATTGTTTTCGTCTCATGTCCATGTGTTTTGTGAACTAACGATTCTACTGCTGCAGGTCTAATATTTTCTTTTTCAAGCCTCTGCTCACAGTGCTCATATTTCTTTTCCTTCCTGTCATGGACCTCTTTGTATTCATTCTGCTGATTTTCTTATGAGGTAATAATGCCATTTTCTTCATTAATCTTTTCTTGCCTCACCTCCTTTGTCATATGAACTTTCTCAGGATTGATCTTCTTGAAACCCAACATTGGGTTTGCATGATCAATGGCGGAGGTGCATAAGATTCAGTTATCACTCTCTCAGGATTGATCTTCTTCCTACTTGACGTTCTAAGTGATTTTGAGAGCTATTTTTGTCTACAAAATCATTTATATTTTGTCTCCATATTTCTTTGCTTGGCACCATTAATGCTTCTATGTTTCTACTCGGCAGATTTAGTTATCATTACTTTGTCTTTTGTCTGTGAAAACTTTATGGTAATTTTTTTTTGTCTTTTGTTGGTTATCGCCGTTAATTGCAATTAAACATTGCTCGGGGATTAGCCAACAGACAAGCTGTTGCTTTTGTGCTTCAAAGACCTATACGCGTTGAGAGGACTTTTTAACCCATTCTCATTATGGTTATGCATGTTTCAGGTCCTCTGTTATGAAAATATGGAGTAAATACTGCATTGGCATGTAGCAAACTAGCCATTTTTAGTAAGAATTAAAGATTTTTAGTAAGAATTTCCGAATCTACCTTAATTTAAATCACGCTTATTTGAGAACTTGGTTGAGCAATTTCAATATTACTGTAGTTTATACTTTGCATTTCACACCATTTCTGTCTTCTAAAGCTAATTGTACAGTTTCCAACTTTCTGTTATTAAACCAATTCTATTTTTTGACAAATGGTGTTTTCAAAATTAAATATACAACTGATAACATATTATCGTCAATGGAAGCCATTAATGAAAAAAGTACTCATTAATTTCTTTTAATCAATTTTGATAATTTATTTTAGTGAATCTTACTATAGGAATATTTGAAGATATTAAAGGATGATTAAAAGTTTCTAAGGGCAAAAGTCATCTCATAATAAATATTTTCAGTCATTAAAAAGCAATATCTACTAAACTTATATAAAAATAAGAAACTTATTAATGAATTTTGAAATTTTCTAAAAGGATAAATAAGATAACAGTTTCCCCAAACCAAAAAAGAATTCTAACATGACCCATTGTACAAGAACCAATTTTGTATGCCAGATATATTCTAGGCTAAGCCAGCATCACATTAATTTAAACGGTGATAACAAAGAAATCTTTCACAAAGTGTAATTTTTTATCATTCCAGGCATAAACATAAAAATATTGTTTCTTCTTTGGAAAATTTGAAAAAGAAAAGATTTGTTCTTGTCATTGTAAGAAAATGGATGATCAATTATGCAAAGCATTTGAGAAAAAAAAAGTGAAAGACAAATTGGTATTTTTCCAAAAGGTTTTAAAATGCCAACAAAATAAAAGCCAGTGGAAGACCAATTTCAATCATAAATCTTGTATGAATTTTCTATTTAAGTTTTAAAATTGTACAAATTTCTATTTAAGTTTCAAAACTTTGCAAGTTTCTATTTGAGTTCTAAAACTTGCAAAATGTGTAAACATGTAGTCCTAATGCCAACCTTAAAACAAGTGGTTAACTATTCAAGACTAACTTTGTACAAATTTTGAAAGTTTAGGACTTAAATAGAAGCTCGCAAAGTTTAAGACTTAAATAGAAAAGTGATCAAAGTTTTACTACTTAATGTGCTTTCCCATGGACATATTGTGATTTATAGGGACTATAGGTTTTTTTTAATATGTACTCTTACTTATTGTCACTTTAACATCCTTTTATAAATACATCATTAAGGTTTTTTTCTCAATTGCTTTTGTGCGCCGGTTTTCTACAATGATTAACAGATCAATTTAAAATGAAAGATAATTAGTTGTATATATTCTTTTTTTATTTTCGAATTTTTTATTCTTTTACATGTTTAAAGATAATTAGTTTGCAAATTGACGCATTTGTTTTCTTTTTATTTTTTGTCCTAATTATCGAATAGAATACATTAATTTTTTTCTGGGAGTATAAAATTCATTAAAATTGCATGTCAACGTTTTCCATTAATTATGAAAATAAATATTTTAGGTAAGATATTAAATTGATTATTTTATCTTTGTAAAAATATTTATAAAATTTTAATTATTTTTTAGAAAATGTTATCCAAATGATTTTTTTATCTATATAATATTAACATTCAAATGACAAAGTCCAAACAAAGAAGAAGTAAAAATAAAAATGTTATCAAGGTGGTTATTGTATCAATGTAATATTGAAACATGGAAGTCAATGGTTCAAAATTTCTTTTGGTATTTCATTGTACAAAATACTCTTGGGCTGGTACGTAGCCGCACAGAGATCAATAATCTGACTCATTGGGCTGGGTACCTCATAATAGTACCCAAAAAAAAATTCAATTGGGTACTTTTAAAATTGGTGTCTTGATAAGAATAATTTTTTAACAATATTTTTTCAACATTGAAAAATAAG